>JADMLD010001406.1:1020000-1182500 GCA_017589585.1 Phylloscopus whistleri
CTGTTGAAGAAAGTGGTAGTACAGGCTGAATGTTTGTCATAAAATAGTGGGGGTTTGGAATTCAGATATGGTTTGGGTTTTTCTTGTTGGCTGTAGCTCTTGATTCTGGTTTATTTGCATTAAAACCCTACGGAGTGGCTTGCTTAGCTTTAACAGCTGGAGCTGTGTGCTCACCCCGAGGCCTGGACAGAGAGGATTGCTCTGGGTGCCTCAGCCTGTTTGGCTCTTGCACCATTCTGGCTGTGCTGCTGCAGCACTCACTGCTTGCCCAGCTTCCCTGGCACATCCATTGTGCCTGTCCTGACCTCTGAATGCTGGCAGGAGCAGTGCCTATGCCGTGGAATGGAGTGAGACTTTGAAAGAATGCTCTGCAGCTCCCATTACTTTGAGCAGATGTACAACCTCTGCTGTGCCTGGCAAGGGTTTCCTGGCAGCCTGCAGTGCACCTTCCAGTCCCTGGAAGTTTGAAGGGAGCACTATTAATTCCAGCATCCATGAGTGTAGCCAAGGAGTGAAGTCTCTTCTTACCTGAACAGGGTAGGAAAATATATTGACACCAGTGAAGAAAGTAGCATTCATTCCCAGAATTCTATAGGTTTGAGATTTAATGTTCAGTTTAGGAAAGTTTTGTCCTAATCACTGAAGTCCAGACATCAGCACTAAACATACTGGGGCTATTTTCTCAGCTTCTCTACCTTTCTTGCCAGCACTGGATGAGAGTTCACTTGAAACAAACTCCTCTGTGTGCTTCCCCTCTTGCTGAAGGAAACCTTGTGCTATACTGCTCATTCCCTGCTTTGCAGTCACAATGTCCACAGCCTCTCTCTGAAAGATCCTCCCCTCAATTTCTGTCCGTGTAGAGGAGCACACAGCCCTGGCTCTGTTTTGCACACAGGGTCTCTGTTTGTCTGGTGTTTGTATTTGGGCCTGTAAGAGGAAGGCACGGTGCAAGGACAATGCCAGAGGCCATAGAGAAGAGGAGGTTGTGTGGTTGAAAACAAACAATTCTGATAAGTTTATTACTTAGCTTAAATCTATCTTATGAATGGAAGCCTAGTATTTCTAACAATGAGTACAGAGAGTATTTCTAACAATCAATACCAAAACTATTTCTAACACTACAGAGTATTCTAACAATCAACATGGAAATTATAGCAATCAATACAGAGTATTTTTAACAGTCAATACAGATAGCATTTCTAACCATTAATACAGACAGTATTTCTAACAATACAGAGTATTCTAACAATCAATACAGATTATAGCAATCAATACAGAGTATTAATACTCTGTATTGATTGTATTGATACTCTGTAAATACAGATTCTCTGTAATTGTATTGATACTCTGTAAATACTCAATACAGAGTATTTTTAACAATCAATACGGAATAATTCTAACAATCAATAAAGAGAGTATAACAATGAATGCAGTGTATTTATAATAATCAATGCAGAGAAATAAGAATATTCTTAACCCAAAGAACTTAAGGAATTTTAAGCATGAAGTTTTTCTTGGGGTACAGAGTAATTTGAGAGGTAATTCAACAAGTCCATCTGCAAAGAATGGAAGACACCCTATAGTTCCACCCATGAAGATGCAAATGGCCCTGAACAGCACAAAGGGCTTAGTCAGGAAGGCCACTCCTCTGCAGACTTTCCCCAGGAAGCCTGGCTCAGTCTCCTCTTCTCTGTGCTCCCATCTGGCTCCATTCCTACGCTGCCTCCAGGTCACCAACACCGTAGGGACAAGCAAGACAAACGCTGTACACGTGTGCCATTCCATCTTTCTCTCCACTTCCCACAGAGGCCCTGCCAGAGACTCCTGTCTGCCTTCCAGCTCTGCAATTTCCTTCTCCAAGTGCTGCTGGTGCTGCCCAAGGGTCACCTCCCACTCCCTCATTCTCTGGACAATTCCTTTATTGTCCTGGGGAGAAACTCCATGGTTTCCAGAGGGCTGGTTAATGCTCACCACAGCCATCAGCACCAGGCACATCCGCAGGATTCCTTCACCCATGGCTGATCCTTCCTTGAAAGACAGAGAAAGGAGGAAAGAGCCCAGATTCAGACTGTATTGCCTCAAGAAGAGAAGGGAAAGAAGCTCCCCACTGGAAGAAAAGCCCTGGCATCCTTGCTGGCCCTTCCAAAAGGCTGGAGGCCAGAGGTGCTCCTCAGGGCACACCTGCTGCTGCAAGTTCCAAAGCCAGCTGCACAAAGAGGCTCTGTGAGCAGGTGGGAAGGAGGAAGGGGAGGAAGCTGCAGGACACAGGAAGCACAAACCCTGAACAGCCAGGTTGGAGGAGAGAGAAGTTCAGCATTGAGGGTGACAGAGAAAGCAAGCCCAGTCCCCCGAGCAGGAGGAAGAGAGGAAGGGCCCCCCAAGGTAGCTGCAGACAGACAATGGAGACCTTGCCCAGATGTTTCCAAATGGGCTGTGGAGAGGGAATGCATTCCAGCCTCTCCCATCACTTCTGACCCTGCCACTGATTGTGCTGAGACAAAGCCTGATGAAATCCTGCTCAGCATGGGCAGCTGGGTCCTTGAAGGGCTTAATGTCAGGTCGAGGCTTCCTTGCCCTCCCAAAGGCCTTCCCTTGGCAGCCTTGGGCACGGATTCCTCGAGCCATGAACTCCTGGGGCCCTGGGCACTCACAGATTCTGCCACCCAGCTTGGACGTGAAGAGAATGCAGTGAAATGAGGTTTCTGAGGAGGCTCTGCCCTTCAGGAATGCTCTGGAGAGTTTCAGTCAATTGCCTGTCTCTTGTCTCTTTGGATGCAGTCTTGTTCAGTCCTTCAGATTCTTGCTCCTTGATTCATCCCCTTGAGGGAAACACACTCTGAGCATGCTGGAAAGTGTCAGGAGTGCCACAGCCCTCCAAAGCCAGAGGTGGAACTGGCTTTCGATTTCTTGTTGAACCATCCTACATCTATTTCATCTATTATTTTCACTTTATTTCTTTATTTTTTTAGTGCCTAAGAAATTGTATACCAAAGGAGAAGAAATGGCTTCTTCCTTATTGTGCAATTTATTGAGGAGGCCTGCAGGATTAGGGAATTTTTAGAGCTCACTTTTGTAAACAATGTTCTTTCAAACTAGAGGTCAAGTTCATGGAGGAGCAGCTTGACATCTATGGCAGTGCTACCCAGACTAGGAGAGAGATGAGTGTTTGGAAAGGAGGAAAGTTTGAAATCCTTGAACTCAGTATCCAGTGTGCTTCATCAGCTCCAGTTTGTCAGGTTTATATGTGCTCAAGGTTTAGTATCCCATTTCTTCATTTTTGTGGAACAATGCACATTTGATGACTTCCAGTAAAGACATGGAACCAAAACAAAGGAATTATAAAAACTGTATGTAGTCATGTGTCTGTACAATTTTATGTGGGAAACAGAATCCATACTTTCCCAGTCTTAGATTTTTCAGAAGCTGGCTTGTATGTTTTATTTGGACTGATGTCCAGCTGTGGAATTTTTTGTGGAATCTGTGTGTCTTGGACATTGATTTCCCGTGGTTTTCTAATGTTTTTCAGCAGTTGAAAGTGAATTAGAATCGTGACTAGGAGGAAATTGCCTCTGTTTTTCAGCCTTGTCTCCAGTCTGCGTTTGTGATGATTGCTGCAGATTTGCTGCATTTCAAGAATGCACAGTTAGAGATTTTATTAATCAATGGTCTTTAACTGACTTACATTCAGAGATTAATGCAGTGCCCTTTTTTTCCCACTGTTTGACACTTGATTGTTATCAATAATCAAATTAAATTTGTTCTTTGTGTTGCATTAGAGGAACTCATTCATTTGTGGTTTTTTGTTTGGTTTTGTTTGTTTACCAAATGGTAATAAAACTGTACAGACACATGGCACTGCAACATTTTACCAAGTTACATCCCATCATACATAGAAATTGTGTAATAAAACAGTTAAATGGTAGCAAAAAAGTTCTGCAGAATTAGAGTTGAATAAGGTAGGCACTCAAAATTTAGAAATACAGATTTGCTAATGTTAGAAAGCCTTCAACCGATATTTCCAGCAGATTCTTTGGAAATGAGATCTAGCTTTAATTTTTTAAAGGAACCACTGTCAAAATTTCAATTTTATGAAGCAAATTTGTGATTTTATTCTGATGCTTCTGTGGGGAAAAAAAAATCCTTATTGCAAAAGTTTTATTTATTTAAAAATATTATTCATCATCAAAGCCTTTTTTGCTGGATTCTAGAGTGTAGCATGAAGAGCACTCTAGATTGTTTTTTTGGCAGTAATTAATCATGCAGTTGGTATCAGGACCTGTCTTACATTTGTTCTCTTATTCTCTCCCTTCCAATAGCTGCTCCCCAACCTCCATCTCAGGTGATGGGAAAAATGTTCTGTTCAACCATCATCAATGAGCTCTCTGTCACTAGACTTTATCCACATATCTTTCTTCTTAAAATAGTTTTCTTTCTTTCTTTCTTTCTTTCTTTCTTTCTTTCTTTCTTTCTTTCTTTCTTTCTTTCTTTCTTTCTTTCTTTCTTTCTTTCTTTCTTTCTTTCTTTCTTTCTTTCTTTCTTTCTTTCTTTTCTTGTGTATTTCAGGTCTTTTTTTCCCCACATTATTGCCTTAATGACTTTTTTTTTAAATTTCTGGTTGACTGTTAGGAATTTTTGCCTGCCGTTAGACAACATCACACTTTGAATAGTTAAAAACCAAAAAAACCTTCTGCTGTAAGTATTGTGAACTCTTAATTAAATCTATAGGTGGCTCATATTGCTTTGTAATAAATGAAGAAGTTGCTCCTTCCTTATGTGAGGAACGTCCAGGTAAATTCACTGTACTGCCCTCTTCAAAGGCTAATGAATGCTAAAATCAGCCAAAGAAATTTTGGGAAGCTGTGTACCAGGATAATTTGTGTCAAAGCATGACAACTGGGACACATCATCTTGTAGGAGGTCTTGCACATCTTCTTTTGGAAGTTTATAGATCCTATGGAGGTGTTTTTGAGATTGGAATGAGGGAAGAAACAGGCATAAAACATTTTTAGCAGTTCCCAGTATATTGCTCTTGTCACTGCTTGTTTTATTTATGAGCCTATTGGACCCAAATACATACTCACTCTTACCTGTGACAAACTGACAAGTGGGATATAAAAATGAAAAGTTTTTTCCCTTAGCTGGTGGCTAAGGAATCATTGATCTTCCCTAAACTAACATTAATCTTGGAAAGGCACCAAGAGGTTTATAGGTCTTCCATGGGGTTTGAAAGTGGTAAATTGGAAAACAACAACAACAAAAAAGGCTCTTTTGTCCATATTCCTTATTGTTGAGAATATTTTATGACACTGTGGTTGCCAGTTGGTCATAACTTATAGGTCATTAAAGTTTTATGCTTGGATCATAACTATACACTCTATAAAATAATTAACTTAGGCAGTGCTCTATAAAATAATTGATTTGAAAACTAAACTTCCTTTGCTGCCTGTGTCATTAATAGAAACTCTCAGGTGATGAGCTCTTGGGCAATCCTCTGAAATATTCCATGTAACAGTCATTCGTGAGAAATCCCAAAATAGCAACAGCCAGTGTCTTATTGTCTTAGCAGATCAGGTAATTTAAAAGAACACAAACGTGCATGGAGGCAGTTAGTTTTAGCTTTCTGAAATCAAAATAGCAGGGCTTGGGAGCATGATATGCAGACATTTGGGGGTGTAGGTTGTGTGTTTTGATTGCCATGTCATCTAAATTCTTCTTCTGCATTTCCCATCCACAGTTCTGCAGGAAAGTTTTATGTAACCCCTGATGGCTTCTTTGTTGTTATGAAGAAGGACCTGAACTGGCACAACTGAATTTGGGTTCCAGCTAGGACACAATCTCTTTGAGGAAGTGGTTAGTATTTTAAGTTTTGTAAAATGAGTTTGTACATGGTGGGTGTAACACAGTACACACAGTAAACACATGGACCTTGCTTTTAGCTCAAAACTCCCCTAGAATCTGGCAGCAACAAATGCAAGAATTTTGTATCTTCTGGCCTCTACAGTGAAAACAAGCCCTCTCTCCCAGCCCTGCAGTCTATTCCATGGGCATAAACAGACTTTGCAGTTTAGCAACTTTCTTTCTCTCTGATTAGTAAAATGTGTAGGAAGAAACAACTTGTTCTCATGCAATTTGAGAACAGTTTCTATACTCTCAGGTTTTCCTCTGACAGATCAATGAAACATCTCACTGCAATTTATCTGCTGTTTTTCTGTCTGCCAATGCTTGGGATAGCTCATGCTTGTGCATGCAGAAGGGGTTATTCTCCATCTAGCTGTGCTCTTTCATTGTTCTGGAGGCATGCACCAGCCACCTCACAGGCTATCATCACTGCTGGAACACATGAACAGCTCCTGAGTAGAATCTGGATGTACTGGCTGTGTGTCAGAAGAGTGGAAAATGGCAGCGAGTGAATAAAATGTATTTCTCTGTCCACCTTTGGCCCTGCTTTTTGGAAATATGTCCATCTGAGTGTAGCTTTACCTCTGTCTTGGATTGTGGAACCTAAATTGTGTATTCTATTTTCATCTGCTGAAAAGCAGTTGAGGAATTGTTTTTCTTTATCTCTTGTTTACTCTGAAAGGAGGAGGGCGGGTGCCTTTTGATAATGGCCCAACTGTTGAAACCGGGTAGGGCATTGTTCCTTATCTCTTTTACTGCCCGGGGAATATTTTGTGCTAATGGACCACCCCTACCCTCCCCAAGATAGAACATCCACATTTCATCATCCTATTGTGAGATGCTCCACCCAGTGGGGGGAGCCAACCATTCCTACCTGGATAAAACTGGGACTGGGGAACAGGAAGGCCTCTTGCTTCACCTGATTACCGGAGGAAGACTGGACCCCTCTCACCATCACCGGACCCCTTCTCACCACCTCTGGACCCTTTTGGCTGCAGGATCATCTCTACTTCAACTGAACCACATCTGCCACTCCAGGAGGACTCACTTTTGGACTGCTTCCAACACCCTGACCAACAGGGCATCAGGTTGTAGCTGACTCTGTCAGGGCTTTCCAAAATTGTTGTTTGTTTGTTTGCTGGTTTGGTGGGGTGGTTTTGTTTTTCTACCACATTTGTATTATTGATATTCCTAGTAAAGAACTGTTATTCCTATTCCCAAATCTTTGCCTGAGAGCCCTTAATTGCAAAATTATAATTTGGCGGGGCGTGAGGGGTTTACATTCTCCGTTCTAAGGGGAACCCCAGTTTCCCTGGCAGATACCTGTCATTCCAAACCAAGACAACCTCCACTACCAAAGTCTTGCCGACCTTTTGTAAATATCTTTCTTTAATATACTTTCAGGTTCTGAAGCTGGCCATTGACTGAGACTTGGCTGTCTTTGTGTTCTGGAGTACCAGCTCAGAGCGGGATTTGGTTTTCTGTATGTGGTGGGCCCTGACTCAAACAGAGGGGGTGTCTCAACCCAAAGCCACGCTACACCCAAGTTCTGTGGTTTGTTGATCAAAGGGAACCAAAGTTCGAGCCATTCCTGAGTTTAGCTTTGCAGATGGTATCAAGAAGTTCAAGTTCCCCTATTCACCCTGTTTTAAAGGGAGGGAAAGCAGACACAGAACCCCATTGCTCTCTACAAGTGTGTGAAGGGAGCTTGCAGCAAGGCCTGGTCACCTCTCCCAGGCAACAAGAGACAGGGCAGGAGGAAACCGCCTCAAGTTGTGCCAGGAAGGCTAAAATTGAGTGTTAGGAAAATCTTGCCCAGTGAAAAAGTGGTCAGGCATTGGAATGGGCTGCCCAGGGTGGTGGTGGAGTCACTGTCCCCGGAGGGATTTAGAGCACACGTAGATGTGACACTTAGGGATGTGGTTTAGTGGGATTTGGCAGTGCTGGGTTAATGAGTGAACTCAATTAAGTTAGAGGAGTTTTCCAACCATTTTTTTTTCACATTTGAATTTTCCATTTTCCTCATCATTTCAGACTATTCTGGTGATTGAATTGTACACTACAATGAGTTCAAATTAAGAGTTGAATTTGAAATATTTCAACGTTTGCATGACTCTACAGTAAATTATATATAAAACAATGTATATAATGTATGCTGTAAGGTACCAAGTCATCTAATCGTAATTATGGATGTAATATATTTAGCCATATAGTAATGATGTGATTGGATAAAGAAAGAGAAGTTTATGATTGCAGCATGCTTTTCCATGATGAACAGAGGCTCTAATATAACTCTGGAAATGTACATATTAATAGTTTCCATTGCTCATACAGGAGGAAAATATTGTGATGCCAGGGGAATTTAATTCTTTTGACTTACTAATTTGGAGGAAAATTTTGAGAGTTGATAGCATTTTCTTTCAACCATGTAGCACATATAATATTCCAAATGTGAGCTGTGACTTCTATAGGAAGGAAAGTTGAAGGGATCAGTTTTGTACGGCTGGAAATTTTCTTGATACTAAAATTTAATGGATGAAGACATTTATAACAGTATGATTTCACATCTTTTATTCATGTACAATTTTATCAAAGTATTCCCATCAGCCTGCTATTTTCATTTCCCATATATTTACATATACTTTCTCAAATAATGTAAAAGTCTGTGGAAAAAAGATTGCTAAATTACTTTTTTTGAGAGCAAGAAAATGAAAGTGAAAGAAAATAATGTCAGAAGTTATGCTCTGGTATAAAATTACAAAGAAATTAAAAGCTGGGGAGGCTGCTAGGTTTTGCCTCTGTATTTTCCATGTCTTTGTATTTCAGGTCACTTATCTTACGTTTGAATTCTCAGTGCATTAAGACTAGAACCTCTCTCCATATACCTCATTATGGGCACATAGATTCCTATTTCTAAATATTTTGCACTCCTAGGACTATCTGTTAAATAATGGACTGTACAACCGGAGCAAACCAGCACCTCATGGCAACACACTGGTCAAAGGAGAGGAATTGATTACATACTGTGTTCTGGGAAAGGCCGTTCATTGTGCTCTCCTGAAAGGGAGGAGAGGCAAAGTTAATTTGCTGAATAATATGTTGCAGGTGTGAGAGAACAGATCCAATCATTAAAAGAAACAAGTTGCATTTGTGTGGTCGTTTTGAGGGCCTGAGAGGGGAGGGCAAAGCTTTAAAGCAGTTCTTTGTAGCTCTGCAGAGACAAAAACACCCCTGGCAGAGAAAAACAAAAACAGTGAGTGATCTTTGCCTTGGGACAGACAAGCACCTGCATGTTCATCACCTGGTGACTTCTGGTGGGGCAGGACAAGGCCAGGTGCTCGGAAATAGCCCAGGAGATGGTTTTCTTCTCAGAAATGAAATGCTTCTTTCCGCAGTCTGCAATGAACTTCCTGAGAAGAACATCCTAAAAATCCCTCACTGCCTGAAGAAGAAGGAGGTGTGCAGTTCTGAGGTGCTAAATGAATGCTGGACCAGGGTTATTTTGAGTTCTATAAATAACTGGTGAAAGACATAGGTGTTGGAGAGGAAGTTTGGTGTAATTAACGGATCAGCAAATGTCTGTATTCAAAAAGGAAGGGTGTTCTGTGGGAAAGGTTTGTTTTTTACAACCATTTTTATACCCTGAGAAGGAGGTGGAGGTGGGTGGAACAAGGTGTTTTTATTAAAATAGACCTGTAATCCCACAATGATCCCTTTGGTCCAGATAGTCTGAGCAGAAAAAGCAGAGAGAAGGGAGCAAGCAGCTCAGAATGCAAATATGAAACAAACCTGTGCCAGGCATCCTTTCTAATGACAATCATGAATGGAACATGTATAGCATGATGACCCTTTCTTGCTTTTAGCTTTTGGCTTGAGTACTTCTTGTGCCCCACCGTTGACGTTTTGAGGAACAAAAGAAAAATCTGATTGTTGATGAGCATAAAATATTGTGCTGGAATTAGAGAAAGCTTGGTGTGTTACAGTGTTAAGCACTCTGAAATTGTTCAGTTTTATAAAAACCACACAACGTAATAAGTGTGAGTTACCATGCCAAGTATCAATTCTCACTTCCTGGGCTATGGCTGGAATTTTATAGGAGTGCAGTTGGTTATTTAGAAACAATAATTATCTATTTTGGAATATTGTAAATCAAGATTTTCAAGGGGGGAAAAAATGCTCTTTAATGGATGAATTGCAAAACTTTTCCAGCTTCTCCTGCATTTCTTGGATGTTTTGGAAACAAATTTGTAACAATGAGAGGCATATTTGGGATAGTGTATGTTGGTAAACCAATTGTTTATCAGTGTGATCCAGAGAAGACAGAACAAGCCCCTAAGGTGACTTAGGGTGAGTCTGGAGGACAAAAGAGTTTGGCTGCCTCACTGTGTGATAATTCTGTTCTGGTCATAGATGAGTTACTAAAGTAACCTTTGAGCTTATTGATGTTCTTTAAATGGCCCAGGTCATTAGAGCTCAGCTGGTAGTCCCACTGTTTTTTTGTGTCAGGTTCATTTGCTTGCTTTTATACATAGATTTTTTAAAGATAGATTTTAAGGCATTTATTTGTGGCCCCTTTTTTTTACATGATCATTTTCCAGGCATGCTACTCACAAATGGTTACAAAGGTAGGTCAAGTTTTGGCCTAACAAAACATGAGAGATTCTTTTACCAAGAATTTAAAAAGAACAAAGTCTTTAAAAATTGCAGAAAAGCATTCCTTTGCATGATGTTGTAATTTAAAAGAAAATGAGAAGTTAATACATAATTATTACATTGTCGCATTCTGTGGGACTTGTAATTGCACAAGCTTATGTTAAACATCTCCAAGAAATTCATGGAATGAACTGCCCTAGTTTGTCTTGGCTTTCTGTAATATTTTTGCAGGAGATTTAGACAGTAATCAAATCCAGATCTACTTTGTCTCAGAGAAAATAGTGGTTTCTCTTCTAAACAAAGCCAATAGTTTTGAGATGTTATTTTCATAGCTGTAATGACATATGACCATGAGCCAGGCATTGTGTCATGAGCTGGACAGGCAGAACAAAGCCTTGTACTCCCCAAACCAGAGAAGCTGAGGGTGAGTGGCAGAGAAGCCCCTGTACGTAGGTCTGTGTTGTGGTGGAACCCCAGGCAGCAGCCCAGCCCCAGGGAGCCTCTCACTCACTTCCCCCCACAGTGGGACTGGGAGAAAATTGGGAGGGTAGAAGCTACAAAACTCAGGGGCTGAGGCAAGAGAGTGTAATAGGGAAAGCAAAAGCTCTGCACACAACCCAAACAAAAAAAAAGGGAATTAATTCATTGCTTCCCAAGGGCAGGCAGGTGTATCCAGTCTCCAGGAGAGAAGGGCCCATCACAGGTAATGGTTACTTGGGAAGACAAACACCATCACTGCAAATGTCCCCCTTTTCCTCCTTCTTTCCCTCACTTTCTGTGACATCCCATGGTCTGGACTCTGCCTTTGGTCATTTGGGGTCACCTGTCCTGGCTGTGCCCCCTCTCACCCTCCCAGGCACCCCCAGCTCCCTCACCAGTGCAGTTCACAAAAAGCAGAGAAGGCCTTGGCTCTGTGCAAGCCCTGCTCAGCAATAACAAAAACATCTCTGTGTTATCAGCCCTGTGTTCAGCACAAATCCAAACACAGCCCCACACCAGCCCCTGCAAAGAAAATTAACTCTACCCCAGCCCAAATCAGCACAGCCTAATATCACTAAGCAAGTGCAAGAATTAGAGGAGGAGAGCAGGAGAGAGACCTTTCTGTGTTGTATGGTGGAAGGAAAAGGTGGCAGAAGGGAAAGAAGGTGAGCAGAAGTAAAGGAACCAGAACATTTAATCAGCTCTTCTTCTGCCCTGCAAAATTCTGTTTGGGGTGATAAGTGGAAGGTGCATTTGAAGAGGTGATTTTAGAAGAGACTTATGGATGTGGAGTCTGATTAAACTGGGTGAAGTAGAGTGATGCAATGAGCCGAGGGATGGCCACACAGTTGCCATTTGACAGAGGTAGAGATGCTGAACCTTGATGAGTACAGGCTGTGATAACCTGGACTTGCTCTCTCCTGGGTCCTCTGGCTTCCTGCTAGCTTGAAGAATGAGTTTAATGAGCCACCACAATCTGCCCAGGTCATGGAAACCCCTTGCTGTGAAGAGGAAGGATGATGGAGAGAGCTGAGTATGTAGTCACTGACAGAATTGTACAAGAACAAGAGAGAACAAGAGCTACAGACTTTCAAAACACGTAGGAGAAATGGAAGAGGAATTGAAAACTGAGAATGACACCAGATTGTATAGAAAACTACAGTCTGACCCCCTGGCATGAAGCAAGAGGAAATTGCTGCAAATTATGAATTAAATGAGATAATAATGCATATCAACTAATGAGCTTTGTAAAGGTGGTTGAATTTATTTTAGAAATTGTTTTTAAAGTGGGTAGTCAGATCTGAAATGCGCAGCTTTGTTTATTGAGTTATTTTATACAGCTATCTTCTAGAAAGCCCAGGTGTGAATTCCTTTTCTTGCTCTTTTTTTTTTTTTTTTTTTTTAGTTGCAGAGCTGATTACAAAGGCTTTTGAAAAGTTTACTTCCTCAACAAAATTTTTCAAGGTCATTTCAATCCTTTTGAATACAAGATTAATTGTTTTTCTGCAGTAAGACATTATATTGAATATAATTGAATTCTGATAGCTCACTGCACGGCTTGCTTATGACTGTTTACAAGTAACCAATGTTTCCTGCTACAAGTTCATACATAATAAAGCAGCTGTGATTTCTTTGGGCTTCTAGAGATGGAAATCAGCCTGTTTGCATGAACTGGGACCAGGATGCTCTGCAGCCTAAGAGCACAGTCAGCAGTTAATGTGTGGAAAAGGTACTCAGGGGATGTTAATGTGTGGAAAAGGTACTCAGGGGATACTAATGTGCGGAAAAGGTACTCAGTGTCTGAGTGTTTGAATTCAGCTGGCTAAGCAGGCACACATTGCACAGGGTATGAAGCAAACAGTTTTCAGAGTATTCATTTCTGCTTTGCCCTCTGCCGACTTCCCAATTCTGTCCCTGTATCATGTGAGTTACACTGTTACTAATCCTTTCTGCAGGAAAATCAAGCTACTCTTGTCAAGTTCAAAGGCCACCCAGTCTTGCCCTCACTTCTTTATCTCTTGGCTGTTCTCAGCCTTACTGCCCCAAGGTAAGGAGAACAAACAAATACCAAAAGCATCAGAACCCAATAATGGATTCTCTTTTAATCTAGGGAAAAAAAAGGGTTCCTGTCTGCTTATTGATGGATAATGGCCAGGAATATAAATAGCATATAAATATAAATTCCATGCTAGCATGGAATACTCTGATAAAATGGCCCGAAGACATGGACCTGCTCTGCTACATCCTCCCCAGAGACCAGAGATTTGCAGGGGTGCTTCTGAAGGACAGAATGAGCCCTTTAAACTACTGCTGCAAGTCTCCTCAAGAAGGCTTTTCTTTCTAACTGCAGTTCCCTTTTGATTAACCTCCTTGTCTTGCACATGTCTTTGCGCTGCTTCCATGAGGATCTACTCCATAATCTTCACAGAAGTGAGGTCTGTATTTCCCCAGGTATTTCTTTCTTCCCTTGGTAAAAAAGGAGTTTCTGGCCTGTCTTGCTTGATTTCTTACACACCTAGTGGTCCTAAAATGTGGCCAGCTGTGCTGGCTCTAAGGAGAGCTTCCCAGGGAGATCTCATCCATGCACTCTTTAAACAACTACAAGTTCACTCTTCTGAAATTCGAGGTCCTGATTTTGCTCTTTGCCAGACCCATGTTCCTTGAGATCAGGAACTCAGCCAGGGCATGGTCAGTACAGCCCAGGCTGCCTCCAGTCCTAATTCCTCTGTTAGCTGTATCCATGCTGCTGGGCACCACATCCAGCTATGCTCCTACTCCGTTCGGGTTGTCTCATACCTGAGAGTTTTTCTTCTTCTCCTGGACAGCTGTGTTTCTTTCCCAGGAGACACCTGGGTGTTTGAAATCCCACATGGGGATGAGAGCTTGGGAGTGTGGTGCTTCCTGCAGCTGAAGCAAGCCCTCATCCCCAGCTTGCCCTGAGCAGGTGGCCCTTAGGGGACCCCAGCCACATGGTGTGCTGTGCCTGATCCTTCATTTTCACCCACAGGCTCTCAGCCTGTTTGTAGCTGCTCTTCACAATCCTCAACACCACCTGCAACACCTCCACTCCTCTTTCCCAGCCTCTCCTAAAAAGAGCAGGTTCAGAAGCGGGGTGTCATTTCAGCAGCTTCCAAAACAAGGTTATGTAGATACACGGTGATGGGTTCACACCAGGCGACAGAGAATTCAGTGTTGTTTTTTTCCCCTTGATCGTATGCATTGTCTAAATTTGAACTCCAGATTTGTTGTTGGGCTGACGTGCTCTTGATAAACAAATACTGGGATTTAATGAGCACGCTCAGAGTGCAAAATATCACAGGAGAAACAACACACGAGTATCAAAATGATTCTAATGGACAGTGAAGTCTTTGCAGCATAAATGTAATATGCTACACAAAGAGACTCTGTAGGTAGCAGGATAATGTTCTTTGATGGTCTAACAGTTTCTCCTCCTCAGGGATACCTTGTAAAAGAGTCTTTGAAATGTTTGTATCAACCTATTTTCATATCCCCTGTCAGTTTTAGATGGTTCTTTTCAGTTTAGTTAAATGAATTTCACTTTTGACATACACTCTGAAGTGTAGTTCTACTCCATAAAAATGACACTATTGGGTCCTATATTTACTTTACTTCAGCAACTAAATGTCAAGTACATTTACTGTTGTAAGTGTTGCTTGATAAATCCCGTATCTGAAAACTCAGGCTAGATTGTAAGTGCTGCATGGTTTTTGTTCTTTTTTTTAAATCCATTTTTACTGATGCAGGGAAAGTTGTGGAAGAGCAATTGTGCTGCTGGACTTGCAGAAGTACAGCTGACCAGAACTCATTGGAGACTTGTTCTGGTGATGCCCAAGAAGGCAAATACATCTGTTTTCTTGCCCTTGTCTGGAAAAAAACCCATAAGATAACATAATGGGTGCTGGAGTTGCCTGGCCACAAATTTGCTGCTGGTGGTGCTTGTGTTGCCTTGATTAAAGAATGAAACTAGTCACAATAATTAGTCACCTTTGCAGAAATTCTGTGTTCAGAGAAACATTTCTAAGCATGCTGCATCTGCTAATAATTAAACCAAAATATTCTCCTTAGCAGTTATTATAATGTGTTGCAATAAGAACAGATGTTTTTTAATGAACATACTGTGTTTTAGAAGGTTGGAAAGCAGAGCCTTGCCACAACTATTGGTACTTGAATGTTTTTCAAAAGGCTGTGCTAATTGGGATTTTATAGCATACTTCCTACTGACACGGATGGGTTTTGTTTGAGCTGCACTGTTCGTGGTTTCCCAAAATTTACTTCATTTCTCATCAACAAAGCCTGATTTTTCAAGGATCTGCAATCCAGGCATTCTTGATCATTTATCTTGCTTCATTTTAAAAGTCTTTGTCATTACAGAGCAACTGCTGCCTTGCTGGTGTCAACCTGAATTCTAGACTGGAACTTTTTTCAGAGGGTGTGACATTTTAATGCCTTAGTCTTCATCTGTCAGACTCTTTTGGTTCTTTGCACATGAAATATTCCTTTAAATTCATTCACTTTGTTAGGGATAATCTATCTGTGAATGACTGGATTTAAAAAAACCAAAAACAAACAGTTCTTACCTAAGGAATAGCATATCTGGAACCTGGAAAGGTTTATCTGGAAGTAGGTAAACAAAGCTGCGTGATGACATTTTAAATTAGCATCTTAATCTAAGAAACTGATCTTGCTGCTTTTCTGACAAAAACTGTGTCCTGAGGGCACCCCAGAAAAATGGATTTCAGTGCATGGCTGCTGAACATGCTGAAGTGGGATTTATTTCAGCTGATAAACTTTCTGATTTCAGTGCTCCTCAAGTCCGGCTGGCTGCAGTGGGAGGGATCCTGGTGTCTCCAAAAACTAGAAGTTGATTTATGTTTTTCCACAGAGCTGGAAGTTGTGCTGAAAGACAGGTTGAGCATATTGGAAGGTGAACGTTGTAGAGAAAAATCAGGCTGTGTAGGTGAAGGTCTGTTTTGACCAAATAAGCAGAAATATGGGAAGGTGTCTGAGGGTTTGGTGTTTTTTAATTGGCTTTGATTATTCAAGTAAAAAATTATAAATAGGTATTGATCTCAGTGTGATCCCTTGTGCAATTTGTTATTTGATATTTTCTATATTTATCCTTCTTGGGGTGCAAGGAGGAGATGGAAAGCGTGTTCAGCAACTTGTGGAGCTCAATATAATTTCTGGTCCCATATCCCAGATCCCCTCTACCAAAAATCCTGAGAGAGCAATTTGTGGTCTGGCCAGGTAATATAACAAGCTATTCAAACAGAGGGTAGCAAGTCTGACTGTGAACAATCCTGGGTGGATTTCAGCATTTAAGTGCAATGTTCACCCATAAATGGTGCTGGATTGTTGTATAAACTCCTTTAAAAATAATCCAGAGTGATGTAACACTAGATGCAGTGAAGGAAGACACCTACGGTGTTTGGCTCTGTATTCCCTAATTTCTGCTTCTGAATTCATTGGCTTTTTTGTGTTCCAAGTGGAAAGGGAAGGGGGTTGGCATTGAAAATGTTCCTCAGTGACACAGGAAATACCAAGTGGTAGCCAGACAGACATGAAATGCTTCATTCCTGTCTTAGCAATTGTTAGATAAGATTTATACAACCTATAAAAAATGAGACTTTTTGTGTTTAGAAATGGATACTGTTTGCCACAGGACTGGAGGGATCACCAAGGTCATCGGGGAGAGGAGAGACGGCTTTTCAGAACAGAGCATTCCCCTCAGTGGGTGAGGCTTCATCTGCTTCTTTCCCACACAACTCCTACCCTATTTTGGGGGTTTTGGTTTTTTTTTTTCGTCATTCAGTCTCGACTGATTTCAGCCAAACTGAGAAAGATGCTGCTGTTGAAAATATTCAGAGAGAGGCAGCAAAAGCCTCACAGCAGCCGATTGATGTTGGACACTGAATCTCCTGCTTGTAGGGGCTGAGTTCTGCCAGCACAGAAATGTGTTCTGAAAAGCCAGCATTTTGTGTAGTTTATGATCCTGCTCTTGACTTTTCTAGGTAGGAGTTTCTCTTCTTGTTTCTCTTGATACTTCTGAATTAAGAATGAGTATACTCCTACAGGTATGTAATAAAATATACACAAAGTGCTCTGCAATGTGTGCTGTCAATGTTTCTGCAGAGTCTAGAGCTTTTGACATTTCACAGCTTTGCATCTCAGTTCATTAGAGTTCCTTAGCACTTTTCACTTAAAGCATGAAGGGGCATGCAAATGGAAGTGGCAGAGCAGACTGTGGATGGCTGTGATCATTCTTTTGTCTGTGGGAGCTCTTTCTCCCAGATCCAGTGCTGTTCACAGTAAAACAAAAGTGGTTTCTCTCCTATATGAGCTGCAACTTTCCCTCTGAATAAACATTTAAAAGATTTTATTTGACTACTGTGTCTTCCTTTAGCACTTCAGCACCATCGACTGCTTCTTTATTTACAATATTTTTCACTACACTTTGGGCTTGAACTTGCCCCCCATGTTTGGAAATTCTGGTTTATTTGGAGACTTTCCACAACAGTTAACTTTTGCTCTGTATTTAGCACTTGGAAATCTTAAAGATTTTTCTTTTAGAACAGACTGTGAACATCTACAGGAGACCATTCTCCCGTTGCTCTGTATTTGTTCCTGTGCATTTCTTGTTGGAAGGAACCCTTGCTAAAGCTACTCTACACAAATCACTGTCTGATTAGTAAGCATTTGAGTTTTGGATTCTCTGCTTCCTTTTGGATGGTCTGTCCACACAAATCTTTCTCTCTGCTGTATGTAAACAATCTGGTTTTTTCTCTGAATTATTTGGAATACTTTAAAGTGCTTACTGGAAAACTTTTTTCCCTTTACAGGCAGTACTTACAAACCAAAGGCTTTCCCTATGACTTCTCAGTGAGGGAAAACATAACCACAAGGCTTCATTACAAAATGAATGTATTCTTATTTAATCTAAACAGGATCAGGTTTAGAAGCCAGAGAATGGATGAATGAGGTTGCCCTATATTTGAAGCATGTGAAATTAATAAAATTATCTTTATTTTTTTTTTCTTTCATGCCTTTCTCCGTTTCCAATTTACTGTCAGTGTTGCTGAAATACAGAGATTAAACTGTATATCCCATGTGAGGAATTATCTGATTTAGGAATAGTTTTAGCTAAATGTTACTGTAACTTCAATGGGAAAGTTCCTCAGAAATCAGGAAAATGGAAGCAAATCTTTTTTTCTCCTTCTTAAAATTAAATCAGCTTTAAGCAGATACCCAACATTTTTTTTTTTTAAGTCAATGTGTTCAATGCTGCTTTTTGCACATTTACAGAACTGCTTATTAAGGTTAGGAAGGCAAATCCTGCAGTAATTTTAATTACTACATATTGCAGCTCCTTCCCAGGAAACTTTACTGCAGTGAGTTGTGCTACATACAATGCCAAGCTACAGCTGGCACACAGGAAAACGATGCAGAGAGCAGGCGTTACACCACCCATGGTTTTAATGCCACATAATAAATGACATTATGGCTCTCAGGGAGTTTGGGAGGAGAGCAGCCAGTTGTTTTACAGCACCAAATCCTGATCCTGTTAGAACCACTGGGAGCCTTGCAATGGCTTGGCTCATTCTGAGATCTGAATTGTGAATATTGCTGTCTGTTCAACTACAGAACAGTAGCAGAAGTATTTTCAGAATTAAAAGAACCAAATAAACCCCAAAGCTACAAAATAATAACCCAAACCCCAATAAAACGCCACCCCCGCCCACCTCCCCCCAAAAAATCACCCCCCAAAAATCCTTCAGTCCTTCAAAGGCTTTTTTAGGCAGATCAATGATCTTGTGTTTAAGGCAGAAAACAGAGCTACCCATCTTCTCCTGCAAGCAAGGTGGGGATAACTTTATATAGCTAAAACACAAGCTCATCTAAGAAGTTAAGGAAAAGGTGTCATAAAGATTCCTCAGGTGAAGATCAAAGACCCTGCCTGAAAAACAGCTGAGCAGCTCTGTGGGCTAAAAAGGGGGCAAGCACTTCCCTATGGTAGCAAATGTGGTTGCATATATGTTGTAGCAAATCACTCTTCCCAATGCAGATGTTTCTTGAGAAATTGAAATCACTTAATATCTCACTTCCCCCTCTGATTTTATGCCTCTCTTATTATTTTACTCTTGTCAGTTTGCAGCTGGTTTAGCTGGGCTCTCCTGCTCCAGAAGCAGAGGTAGATTGGTATCAGTAGATTGGTATCAGTTGAAAGAGCTTCAAAAGCAAATGCAAAAGCAAATTAAGAAAGTATTCTGAATGTGAATGTCCCCCATGTGATTTGGAAAACTAATTATATCAAAGTTGGTAAGGAAAAAAAAAAATCTATTAAAGATTTGAAACTTAGCAGAACTTTTCTGCTGTGACGAACAACTAGATTTCTTTGGTTTTTTTTAATGTAGAAATTAATAGTGACTATGAAATTCTCTTCTAATTCTAGGTCAATATACAAAAATGCAGCATCAGGTCTTGTGTTATGAATTTACCCAAACACGAAATATTTTACGAGAGCCCAGAAGTTTAATGAAACTTTGTTTTTCTTGTTTTGCAGCTGAGAGAGCTCTGCAGAAGTATTTCTACAGTTCCCAAGGTTTCTAAGGATCCTCTAGTTTCTTAGGAAATTTAAGCCTTGAAGATTTTTAAACTCAAGTTTTCAAGTTTCCTTTAGGTTTTTTCTGGTGACTCTTGTGTAATGTTATATTATGGGATTTCTAGAAATTATAAACAAATGGAAAATTTGGGATTTTTGGGGGGAGGATGTTGTCTATTTTTTTTTATATATTTTGCCAAGCTTATCAAACTTACTGCAGTGATGATATTTCATGCAGTGTTGTGACGGGGAAAATAGTTACTGGTATTGCCATGTTTTTGCAAATTCTTTCTCTTTTAAGGCTGGAGTTTTCATAAACAGACAATACTGGTTTCTGCAGAGTGAAAACTAGAAAGAATCTTTCAGTGAGAAGTAAATTTCAGCCCATTAGAAGAATGAGACTCTATTTCTTGCAGTTGTCAGAGACTGGTGGTGAAATTTTTAGGGACGTGGGAAAAAATATTGAAGGCTGTATTAATTAATTTGGAGTAATTAATGATAATACAAGTTATGTTTGCTGTAGAATATGTAAGCAGAATTTTGCTTTGGAATGATGTTAAATATAACTTGATGATAGTAATTTAATTTTTAGAAAGCCCAATAAAGGTTAATTTTTGGTATCAAATTATTTCAGCAAATGCTTATAATTTTGTTTCCAGGCAAAAGTTTTTAAGTCTTTCACATATGTGGGAACATATGATATTTATCCCTTTTAAACAAGGAAGTGTTTTTAGTACTTCTTATTACCATTTCCTAATTTTATGGTGTCCCCCCCCCCTTTTTTTTTTTTCCCCTTGTCTTTGCTGATTATTCCTTCAGTACTAAGATTATCTAAATTGGAGAGAAATACAAGAATTTGTGGCATTGTATCAATGGTGGTTATGAAAGGTCAACCAGGCAGCATGAGCAAAATATGCCTCTTTATCTGAAATCTCATGGCAGGCTGGTCACCAGAGCAGCTTTAACATGAATTTTACTGTTGCCCTGGTAGGTTGAATGATTCAGGAGCAGATATGGCAGGTTCCAATATTGGCTAAAAAAGTGTCTTGACTGTCAATGAAGTTCTAAATATCTTTTCTACTTAGATGAGTACAAAGAGCAAACCCAGGAAAAATGGGTGTTAATTTTTAGATGAAAAATTTTGCCCAATACAAATTCTGTTTCATGTGAATGAGTTGAATAACTAGTTTGTTTGAGCTGAGGTGCTTCAGAAAATGAATGTGAAATGTATCTGTGGTCTGAAAAGATACATAAAAATTCAGGGGGAAAGAAAAGAGCTGTGTTGGTTTTGAGCTGCAATACTTTTTTTTTTTTTTTCTGCATCATCTTATTTACAGCTGGCATCAGCCTCTCCAAAAAGGTAAATCCCCTGAGTGGAGACTGTGATTATTGATAAGCAAATGTCAGCAGGTGTTATGAACTCTATTATTAGTTGCTTCAACTCCTGAACCATTTCCCAGCCTTCTGAGGCTTTTATCAAGTCACTGACAGGTTGCCTGAAAATTAGGAAATTTAGAAGGGCTTTTAAAAGATGCAGGGCTAAAAAGAAGAAAAGTCCTCCAAGAATGGTAACAAGGATGAATATGAGCATTTGTGGAGAAGCCTTGGATAAAAACATTTTGGGAAAGGACATTGAAATACACTAAAAAATGGGCAGTTACCTCTCAAGAGCACTTTTTCAATTCTTAACCACTGGAATAGAAAAATAACTGAAGGCATCACAGCACCTCTAGAAGTGCCAGGTTTTCTTGTTCTTTTTAAAAGATCTCATTTCTGCCTCTTCCACATAAGAAAAATACTGGGAATAGCATCCTTTCCCTTGGAAGACCTTTCTTGGAGAAGAATACTCTTTAAAGTCTTTTTTTTTTTTTGGTAGTTATATTTGGTTTTTTTCAGAAAGGAAAGCTATGCTTTTTCACTTGTGCTGGCTGCCAGGGTGTCCTTAGCATACCCTCTACAGTGACCTTTCTTTTGCAATTTCCCTTTCTAGGGAAATTTCTTTGTGTTTCTAGACCAGACTATTCTGTGGAAACTTTCCTAAGAGATGTTTTGGTCAAGAGTCAATGTTTCCTTCTTCCAGAATAACTGAGTAAAGCAAGGGAGGGGCTCTGCTATCATTTCTAGGATCACATTTTAGTGCAAGTGTAAGCCATACTGGTCAACTGCAACGTTTGTTGGGTTTGTTTTTTTTTATGACCAAGTGACTTTAATTGGGGTTGGCTTTTATTAGTACTGTTAATGTAAGAGGGCTGTGTGAGTAAAGCTTCATTCCTTTAAAGCTGATTATAAAAAATAATAAAATCTCTCTTCTGTTTCACAGAAAATGTGTTGCTCAGAGTAAATTATCTGAATGAACTCATATGAACAAAATGAGAATCAAATCAACTCATTTGCTAGGCATCTATAGGGAACAAACTGATTTTTGAGCTTTTAGGCCATGTAGAATTTTTTTCATTACTTTTTATTTTTTGGTACACACTGCTACTTTCAGGTCTCAGTTCTAGCTGTCAGCATCAAAATAAAGTGGAAGTCTTGCTTTAAGATTTTTCTTTTCTTTCAATTGAAAAGACTAAGAAATCTCTTAGGTCCTGCTCTTGCCACAATCTAAGACCTTTTGTACAAAAATGTTGAAGCATCCGAAGTGGTGTGTAGTGTTTCTATGACTAGAACATTCAGTCTAAATCCACCAATGAACAAAAAAAATCGATAAGTATCATGAAAACTGTCTCATGTACCTTGTATTTCTTCCTTCTAAAGGCCAGCAGACCAGTCCTGGCATTTGCTGGTAAAATTTGCAAGGTTTTTCACTCCAGGTCATTCCTGTGATCTGTTCTGTCTGCAGATCAGAAATGTAGCAATGGATTAAAAGTTCTTAGGGTATGCTATGATTTTTCACGGCCATTCATACTTTAGCAATTAATCTTCTGACAATAGTCAAGCTAAGCAAGTAACACGGGCTTGGAGAGTACATGGATGTACTTGGATTTGCAAGCATTCAAAATCCTATAAACAGATTAAGTAACTGACTGCATCCCACTAAGGATTTCATTGTGGTACATCCTTTTATACATGTCCATATACTGAAACTTTTTTGCTAATCTTGCTCACACCACCTAAAGTTTACCTAAAGACTAAGTGCCTTTTTGAGGTGGAAACCAAGGATTTCTTAGCAACATAGACGAACAGAAATAGTCCTGAGGGTAGAAAAGGAAAGGCTGGATTTGGAAGAGGGATGGAATGGGATCAGGCAGGAAGCTGATGACCTGCACGGGGTTGGGGCAGCAGTTCAGGGCCTCTGGTTTTACCAGATATGGGTTTTACCCACTGATGCAGCAAAGGCAGCCTGGTTTGGTTCAGGGAGGGAGTAATTTCCTTCAGCAGTTTCTCCTTCATGTCTCTCTGGTGGATAAATCAATGAAACTCAGGGGCTGCTGGTAAGAAATTTTGAGGACTACAAAATTGCCCATCAGTGGAGGAGAAGCTCGTCTCTCTTCACAATTTGTGAGTTCATTTTTACTGTGTGCAAAGCCCCCTGAGGTTTGGTGAAACTCCCATGGGTCCGAACCCTTTGAGTTTCCTCGGGACTCTGCTCCTACAGTGACTTGAGAGAGATAGGCAGCCTTCATCCAATGGTCCAGAAAGGAATTTTAGTAAAGCAAAAAATAAAAACCAGGAAGGCATCCACTATATTTGGGGTGAACTGCAGTAACAAGGAGCAAAAGGCAGGGTCCAGGGTCAGACAGGGGTGTTTATACATCCCAGTGAGGGGAGGAGTTAAGGCAGGGTCCAGTAGGGGAATTAGGAATGTTAAAATTTCTGCACCAAACATCAACCATGGTAACACAAAGAACGAGGAACTTTCTAGCAACGATTTGCATGCTTGAAAAGAGGGAGCATGTGAGTAAGCCTCTTGCTGAGAAAGGGGTTTCCCAGGGCATTAATCCCAGGAAACCACTCTCTACAGTTTGGAAACACCACGGCATGGTCAGGTGTTTAAATCTTACACTTCCAACAGCAGAAAACCAGGATCTGAGCATGTTTCCTCCTCTCTCTCTCTTATTCCCTGCTAAACAGTCTTTACGCCCAGGCTGTATGAGCTGTGCTGCTGTAGAAGGGCAGTTTGTCCGTCTGTCTCATCTTTGGGCAGACAGAAGGAGAGCAGATCCCAGCTGTTCCCAGGGGCTGGAAATGAGCACCACTACCTGCCTGGAGCTTCCCCCAAGACTCCTTCCCAGACATCCTTGACTCACCCTTCATCCTCATAAGGGAAAAATGGCAAGGACAGCTTCTGGTATGAATTAGTATTTCTTCCTTTTTGTTCTCTCTTGGTTGGCTGCAGGTTTGAAAGCCGGTCTTGCCACGTCACCGCTGATCCTGGGGATCACAGAGCTGCTGGGATGCTGAGAGGAGAACACCATCCTGTTTTACATAAATACACCTGAGGGCGTACCCAGGGGTATTTACTGCAGATCCTCAAATGCATTTATGCACCTAATTAGTGCATTGGAAATAGATAACTTTGGGGAATGGGTCTCTAACTTTAATGGGGGCTGGCGGCAGCAAGGAGATGAGGTTTGGATAAATTCCATTCTATTCCAAGCCTCTTGGGACTGCTCAGCAAAACTGAGATGTCTAAGCTGTCAGAGTAGGTTATCTGCTTTGGAAAGCCTTACTCTTGTGTGTGTGGACAAACGCAAATTGAAATCTCATTCAAAAAAACACCAAAATTTAAAAACTTAAGGAAGTTTTACTTGGAAGAGTTTCACAGCTGTACTGTTTGTACAAGATGTTTACCAGAGAACAAGGCACTGTCATGAAAATTTGGGATTTTGCACCAATGTGGTAAAAATTTCCAGATCCAGCACAGTAATAAGTGTAAGGTTGATTTTCAGGGTAAGAATGATAAAAATCTCTTCTAGTATACGGGCATAATATGTTTTAATCTAAGAGGTGACTGGAAAAAAAATTGGCAAAAAACGTTTTATGTCTTTCTGATGAATTACTTTGCACATCTGTTATCTTTCATCTGACCTTAGTCTTGTGTAAAAGACACAAACCACTGTCTTCTACTTGAAGAAGGTGCTCAATTTATATAATTCATAAAAGGAATAGATAATTTATGTTTGATGGACATATATCATAATTTTTTTTTGAGATGTGGAAATTTTGAGTAAGTCTCCCAAATTAAATATTTAATCATGAACTCTAATTCTGGGGGTTGTTTTTTTGGTTTTTTGGGGTTTTTTGTTTGTTTGGTTTTGTTTGTTTGTTTTTTGTTGTTTGTTTTTTTAATCCAGATTGTTTTATCTGTTCCTTAGAAATGTGTCAGAACAATTAACTGATATTTTAAAAACACGTCTGGATTTGGAGGCAAAGGATGAAAACAGTAATCAAACTGTTTGAAAACAAGATGAGTTTTAAAATCTTACAGTTTAAATCTTGGTATGATAGACTTACTCAAATATCCCGTTTCCAAATACTGCACCTGAGCTGTAATTCAGCTTTCACTATTTTATGGACAGATTTGTTGAAATGGTTCCCACTGAGTTGCTTATTTATCAGATTTCCTGATGTGTTAAGACATCAAAGAGGGGAGAATTCCAAGTGCAAGTGACCGATTCCTGGTTGCTACATCACTAAAATATTTCTGTGTGCAGGGGATTCCTTTCATTTTTGTGTAGTGGATAACTGTTTATCTCTGCCAAGCAGAAAGCTGGAGCTTCTGGAGGCTGTCAGGTTCTGGCACAGAATTCTTTAGCCAGAAATAAAGGCTTGTTTTGGAAGCATTGAATCCCTCAAGCATTAGTGGACTTCACCCCTATCAACAGATTTGGGGCTGGTAGAAGTATCTCCTCTTCACACCATAACTGTCATCTTAAAATTTGAGAATCCTTTTCAAGTGATAAGAGAGAGATTAGAGAGACTTGGGAAGTCTCTAGAGAGGTAGTTCATTGTGTTTTTTGTTTTTTTTTTTTTTTCTTTTTCTTCATTCTAAATTTTAAAAAAGGAAAATATTAAAGCTTAAGTCTGAAATCAGGTGAAGATATCGGGTTGAATGGAGTCAGCCAGGTCAAATAATGGTAGATATGACCATGGGGCTAAGGAAAAAAGCAGTAATAGGTTGTGATCTGTGACCTGCCTAAATACCTTTGTGCTGTGATTGAAATAGAAATATGCAAATATTCTGTCAGGCGTGTGTGTGTGAGTGACTTGCTGGTATTGCCTAAATATTGCTGTCTCCATACTTCAATAATATTTTCAATCCCAGCTCCTCAATTCACAATGACAATTTTTCTAGGTCAGTCTTAAGGAAGTACGAAATTTGGCATCAGAATTTAGGACAGAATTTATTCCTGTCCTAAATGACTGCATCGGAATTTCTGGATTTTAAGTACTCCCTGGAGGATCTCTAATTATCCCTAAGGAAGCATTAATGATGGAGATCATCTTCCCACCGTGGGACAAGGGTATAGAACTGTGTTGGTGCTTCATAAACCTCCTGGAAACTTCAGGCACTGAGACTAATTGTTGTTAAAATACCCTTTCTGACATTCAACTAAAAATGCAGATTTCCTGCTGCATCCCACTCGGCAGAATTAGCTAAGATTGCCTTGTGTTAGCCCTGCATATTAATTGAGGTCTATCTGCTGAAACTTTCATACAGTCTGAGTAGCTTTTTCATTAGGAGTTATTTTGGGGGGTTTGGTTTTGTTCAGTTGGCTTCCAAATGCTATTAGAATTAGCATATATCTCTGAAGCTGTAATATTTCTTCAGGGAATTAAATTTTCAAGTCAATAGAAATGCTTTGATTGTGTTCAATATTTGCACATTCAAATTTGAGCTTGGCTTTTCATCCTGGGAACCTAAACAAAGCCCAGCATTTTTATGCTTTAGGAACATTTGTGCTCTAGAGCTGTACTTGGTCTCTAGAATAAGTTATTTGCAAACCCAAATACTGGAAGTTGAAATCCAAACATTTTCCTTGGTTTTTCTTTGCTCCTTATGCTTTTCTCTGAAAGTGCTAAATAGATTCAGACGTTTCTCAGGCTGCAGCCTAGTCTTTGTTGAAAGCTTTGAGGGATTTAACACACTTTTCAACAGACCAGCCTCCAGCTTTTGGTATGTAAATAAGCTGCTGCTTAGCTCTTGTGTTTTATAGTTTTGATATAACAATTAAGGAAAAATTACGTAATCACCTCCTGAATAAATGCCCTTTCTAGGAACTGGGAAAGTCAGAGAAGTTAAATTCTAAGCCAGTAGGCAATTCGTGCTAAATCCTGAATCATAAAACCACTGCAGGAGTTTGGGTCCCTCCTCGTTCCCTGATCAAAGGAGGAATAGTCAGAAGTTAAATGTAATTAAAAGAGTATTTGTTCCTTCTTATTTCAAGATTACTTTGACCAGCAAAATATAAGTACTATGGCTGATAACAATAAATACTGAATTCTTTGAGTAATAACTCTCCCAAAATAATTTCCCTAAAAATTTTCTCAAAAAGTGATGTAACGCTTTAGTCGTCAATCCAGGATTGACCTGGATTTATTAAAATTTGTTTCAATACCTCTCATCTGTCTACTTTACAGAGATAGTCATGGGAAATACAGTAGACTTAGGAAGACTTGACTGCTTTTTCTTGGATTGAGCTAAACCCCTTGTTCTGCCATGTTCTGATTGATGCACTGTAGAACATAAATCCTTGATAACTAGAAGTGATTATCAGGTAGAAGATTTGCTATCCATAAGAAATTACATTATTCATATGACAGAATTAATCATTACTGGGTACTATGGCAATACAGCAGTGAAGGTCACTGTGAAGATGCTTCTAACAGTTCAGTGAGGAAAAATTTGTAGAGGTGCATGAGCTAAATATATCATTTAACATAGAATTAAAATAGGTATGTTTTTACCTTTATTCCTTTCCTGACACTCAGTCACATTCTGTGCTTCAGTCTGGCCACAGACTGATTTTTCTGTTCAGAAAAATCTTCAATTTTTCAGATAAATCTATTGATTTATCTGAAAAAAACCTAAAGAATTTAGTCTTTTCCCAGTGCAGGATGCCATTTCTGCAGCTTGAGCCATGTGGTCCTTGGCTCTATGAACTGGGCTCTGCTTTTCTTGGTATCAAAAGAATCCTAATCCACCCTGTCAAAAACTTTGGGCAACGGCAGCTCTTGGAATGGAGTCAGGTTGCATTTATGCCTAAATATTTCAGGCCAATGCATGACAGCAACTACAAACAATAAAGAGGAGAAATGATGTACCAAGAAAATATAACTTAGTGGGATAAACTGATGAAAGGTAGTATTTTATAGGGAGAATGATGCAGTTATATTTATGGCATAGGTGTACATATATAATATTGTTAGCTTTATTTCAAATACACAAGATACTTCAAGTCTATTAGTTTTTTACTTTAAAAGTGGGGGGTTTTTTTGTGATGCTTGGTTGATATTTGGAGTCCCTGGGTCCCCGATCTCGGTCTCTATTTAATGCAGAAAGCAGGGAGAGTTTGTACTATGAGAAAAAACTGGCAATCAATGCAGCCTACTCAACATTACAGCATGTACTAATTTATTGGTCTGGGTTTCACTGGAACCCAGGTAGTTTATGATGCCATTATCCAGTTACACTCCCGTGCTTCTGGTTTTCAGGAGTAGTTTCTTTTAAACATAAATCTCAGTTCAAAAAAAATTGCTGTGAAATTCTAGATTTGAGGAACTGACGCAGAACAGACACTGCCATTGCTTTCCTTGTCAAGCACAGCACATAAAAATCTGGAATGAACTCTTTGGAGCTCTGCACAATTAACCAGTGCCACCGACTGTCTCTTGCATTGAGGCAACCTTTGAGTGAGAACATGAAATGAAGGTTTAAAAGAAAAAGCTCATTATTGTCTCTGGCATAATTTTCATCAGCTCCAGTAGGAGTCAGAGTGGGTTTTGAAGCTGGAGTGAACTTGTCTGAAGACTCATCTGTATTCTGAAAGTTGAATAACTGTTGCCTTTCCCTGGCTGTTCCTGCATTGCCTACCTATGGCTGAAAGCAGAAATGCTGGAATGCTGTGCAAGGAGTCACTGCTGTGGGAGGTGTGGCCCTGAACAAAAACTGGGATTCTTCAACAGCAAATCCACACAAGTGGTGTGCTGAATTTTACAGGCTCCAGGGTGAGATGAGCTAGAGAATTGCTCTTTATTGCATCTCACTTCTCTCCCTTGGCATCCCTCCATAGTGTTGTGTATCTGCTTATTACATTTTATATTCAGAATCTGAATGAGCCAAACAATGCTCTTCTCCAGCCTCTCCCTCTGAGCACAGGCACCTGAAACACCATGCTGCAAACACTACTTCACTGAGCACATTTCTGTGAGGGACAAATCAGTGTGCAGGGAGTCCTTGTTCTCCCTCTCATGATAAAGGGAATCAGACCAAAGTAAAAGCACCATGGTGACAACCTGTCACTCGAGTGGTGTTTGCCACTGAGTTAAATGTTCATGCATGGAGTTCATACTCATGGTTGAAATGAGTGATTATTGTCAAAGTATTTTTGATGAGCAGGAAAACATAAATTATGTTGCTCTTTAACATTGCAAACCTACAAATTCTGACATTGAGAACAAATGCAATTAAAAATAACAATAGAAATGCAAAAAAAAAAAAAGAATTATTACTGTTGTAACAGCTCGTTTGATTGAAATTATGCCCACAGTCTTTTGTGGAAATACTGTCTTCTGAGACAAATATCTAATAAAATTGTCATAAAGTATGTCTAAACATTGTAAATTGGCTTCACTGAAACTCAGAGAAGTCTGAGTGACTTGTCCATGCTTAAACTGATATATTGGCAAAAACTAATTCTGCATCCTTGGTAGGACAAGTTCAAAATTCCTTTCTATAGCCTAGATTTATACAGGAAGTGTGGGCTGTCACTTGGCAAAATTCATAATTTAGGCAATATTGAACACGTTCATCTGGAAAGACCAAAGATTAGACAGAATTTTTTTTCTGGTTCCTAGAAATTAAAGAACTGCCTCAGACAAATCTTGTGTTTCTCATGCTAAGCACAAGCTCCATCAGAGTGAAATAAAACCCCACTTTGCACATGACCTGGCTTGCCCCAGCACTGCTTTGAGCTGCAGAAATAAATTTGGGGTTGCCCAAAAAGAGATCAAGGATTGAAGCTTGTTGTACCTTATGAAGATATTCTCTGGAATGAGGTGAATTCTGGAACTGAAACACAATTTCCAAACAGTGTTTTATGAACCCTGGTTTTTTTCCTTGGTGTGTGTGTTTGTGTGTGTGACAAATTATCACATTTTATAAAGTGACTATTTGACCCAGTCACTGAGGGACCAAAGCTCAGTGAAGGCTGGGGGAAGTTAGCATCAAGGTTTGATCACTGCTCTAAATGTTGCTACTTCCAGCATCTTCCAGCTTTGCCTGGAAATAAAATGTTGGAGGATTTCTTAAAAAAAAAAAAAAAAAGCAAAAGTGTTTTTATGGAGCACATATTTATTCACAAAGGTGAATATATTCGTCTATTTTAAAACAAATTTGCATTAGAGGAAAAAACAAGAAAAAACAAACAAACAAAAACGCACAAAAAAACCCCCCAAGCAACTAAGTAGAGACCATTTTTGACCACATTCATGATCTTTTGTAAAACTGATGTGTATTAAAGTTTCCTAGGAGTTTAAAAAATACCAACACCCCCTCAAACAGACCCCGTGGTACCCATCAAGTGATGCTGCTTTTAATTCCCCCTCCTCAGACTGGCTTGCCTTAACTATTATATATTCCTGTCTATGCACCACCCAGCTAGGAGGCTGTTGCCATATGCACTTGAGAACATTAAAGAGAAATATATTCTGATGAAATGGAGATATTCCTGGTGTCTAGTAGCTGTGCATGTGGCATACGTATCTCAAGTGGAGACAAGTGCCAGCCTTTTTGATTAGGAGCTTTCCTGCATTAATTCCTTCTGGAATTGCACTGTTTTAAGGATCTGTTGTGATATTAAGGTTGTTTATTATTCTGTGTTGTTTCTCATAACTAGACATCTCTAAGCATCTGGTGGGTGGGTGGCATTGACTGAGGATTTTGAGACTCTGTGTGATTCTGGCACCAAAGTTACCCTGTGGATTTAGCACTGCTTTTGCATAGGAGCCTGAAGTGACAGAACCCATAAATAATGTACAAAGCCGTACATTACAACAGAAGGATACAAAGTTATGCCTCCTGTTAGTATACGTTGGTCTTCTATTAAAAAAAAAAAAAAAAGGAAAAAAGAGAAGGAGCCATCTGAGAAAGTGCAATTGTGACACTGGAGATTGGCTCACAGACACCTGTGCACTTCTGCTTAGCTGTGACCTAATGTACACCTACCAAAGGGTGTATTTAGATATTTTTATTTAAAAATCTGATGATAGAAGGCAGATTTTTAAAAGAATAAGTAAGATCCCTCTTAATCTGATGACAATATTTCCCTTTAGGCTGGAGATGTTTTGCTTTCAGCTTTCTCTGGGTAATGGTAACTGCCGATGATCTTGTCAGGGCATTTAAAAATATCTTGACAATTTTCCCTTGCAGGCACCATGGTCATCCTGACTCTAATTTTGAAAAATACTTTCCAAACCCTGCCACCTCTGGCTGAAATGGTGGACAGCTCTGAGCTCTGAGTGTTTCCCCAGTCACCTCAGCTAGGCATGAAGGAGGCTTAAAACCCTGAGGAAATCCCATTTTTAGCACTGCTTTGCACAACACTTTTATTCTGTAGTTTAGCATAAATCATTTGATTAGCTTCTTGCACATACTTTTGGAATGAACGTATCTGATCCTTTCCAAAATTCTATTGCCTCACTGTTTCTACAACATTCAGTGTTGTTTTCTGCCTTCACTAAACATGCAGTGTGCACTTCAAGTTCTCTTTGCAACAAGACTAATGTTTTAGGAGCTAACTTATGTAATGGAGCATTTGCCTGCCATTACAACCCAAAATATAGCTTCCCCACATTTGGCAGAACATATGTTCTGGGGGAGGGACAATGGCAAAGACCTAAAGAAATCTAAACATCTAAACAAGAAGTGAAACAAAGCAGCACAATTCATTAGTGGAAAACCACTTGGGGCACCAGTTAGTCTAATTCTCTACTGCCGTAGACAATTATAATCCCAGAGGAAGGTTTCCCTGGCAGCATTTCAGGGGAAGGCTTGTATTTTCATTATGAGGGAGTACTCTTGAAAAATATCCTTAATTAGGTCAGGACTGACTGAGGTTTCTTTAACACAAGCTGCAAGTGTCTTTATTTTTACTGTTGTCAATCTGTTTATTGCAATCCGTTACATAAAAATTAGAAGAAAGCTGATAATATGCAAAGAGTGATGATTTGGACACTGGTGTGTTGCTCCACCATCTCCACTGAGTCATAGTCATTTTTTGACCTTTAATTTTCACCCCTTCTGAAATACATTATTTTCCTTAGCTTTGGGAACAACCAGTAGTATAAGATGTCTTGATATCTCTCGTAGCTCAAAAATATGCAATTCCGCAACAGCTGAATCATCAGAACCTTTTAAAAAGTGAAGATGGAATTTTTGCTGGGCTTATTTTACCACCTAAGCATTTTATGCCTCCACAAACCCAGGCTCCTAAGCACAGTTCCTTAAAATGTCCCCAAGTGTGTTTGGTTTGGTGTGGATTCACTGCCTTTGTGGAATGTTAACGTGTTTTCAGGGGTGGTTTACCTTCCTTCCATTCCCAGGGAAGCCTTCTGAGCTTCAAGCACAAAAACATAAGAAAAAGCCTTAAAATCAGTCTTTAAGTTACAGGGATGGAATGAGAGGCCTCACATTCATATGAGGATGGTTTGGCCACAGTACTGGAATCATGTCTGGTCACTCCACATCCCAGAATGAGACATGCTCCAGCCAGAGATCTGGCACTCATTCTTCATAGTTTTCAGATTATTGCATGTTATTAATCTGTTCTTTATCTGAGGGGCTCTGAGACCTCAGTGACCTAAAAACCATCACAAAGTAACTTTGACACAAATGCCTCCTCTTTTCTGAGAATCCTTTACCTTCTAATCACTGAAGCCGGATCTTGTAAAATCCATGTCTTCCTTCATTTCATATCCGACTCACACAAAAGACCACCAGAAACACTCAGATACTGCAAATGAGTCCTGGAACTAAATATTCAGGGCTGTTATATTTTTCATTTGTTTTACTCACCTTGCCATTGGTTCCTCCAGTCTGCACTTAAATTTATTTGGCTTTGACAAGCATTTTGCAGATCAGTTATAAATACGTTTCATCAAGTTCTTGTTCTGCGTTTGCCAGCTTCACACGAGACTTTGAGAACTACACAGTGATAAGTAATAAGATTAAAAAAAATATTTTTTATTTTGTATTTCCCCAACTCAGAAGAGTTTCTAGTTTTTTTCCAGAGTGATGCTTTTGGCTTTTGAATTTTTAAATGATTAACATGCACCAGCAGTGGTACCACCTTTTGTTATTTAGCGTGCTATTTGTGGTAAAATCAAAGTGTGACATTTATTTCTGTCTTTGAAAAAAAAGAAATTGAAATTGTGAAACAACCATTCAAACTGTTCCTAAATGCTAAATTTATTGATTTTCTTGGTAATCAAATGAATGCTTGGGCATTAATGACCAGCTACTGTAATGTCCTGCACTTGCTGTAGTAAATGCTTTGCATGATGTCTTTACAAAGCAAAGGTAAATTATAATGTATATTTTCACAAAGTGGTTAAGACTTTGTATGTGTAAGGGTGCATAATTTAGCATCTGTGTCAGGCTGTACAAAGAAAACACTGAAAAAATGAGATTATAAAAAAAAAATGCAATACAGCTAGGTTCTTAATTCTTTCAGGAGATCCTACTGATGTCTTTGCAGCTTTAGGTGCTCAAGTCTTATACTGATACCTTTCATGAACATGCTGCTGATAGTCTCCAAGTATCATCTGTAAATGGGCTTCAAAAAGCTGTAACTCTTTTAATATGTAATTTTACAGGTATTTTTAAACCCTAGTTCACTTATGGCCACTAACTGCAGATACACAGGTGGGTGTTACTTACTCTTAGCTTACAGTTCCTTATTTTTGATTGTTTATTCCTCCAGAAATCATGAAGTGCTGGGTTTTCTCTGATTCTGGAAAAACCTACTCGTGTTTGTCTTTTCCTCAGTATGTTTCAACAGTTCAAGCCTGTTTTGTGTTTCGTATGAGCCCTCACATATTGCATAAATTAAATTGTGAGGACCTGTATGTGACCGTAAATCAGTAGAGCAAAGGAATACTCTAAGAATTTGCCACTCCAGGCAGTAATTTTAGGTCTCATTTCCTCACAGAAAAGCCTTTATGAGTGACCCATTTTGTCTCCAGCTGTTCCTCATGATGCAAGCTACCTTCTCTCATGAACAAATATTTTTCTAAATATTCTGCGGTAATTTTTTCAAAAATGTCATATTTCATCAAATATAATTTAGATTTTTCCCTGTGTATGAGAGATTTCTGCTTCAACAACCTGTTGTTCTTTTAGAGACATCTTCCCTGTCTCAGTGGGAGAATTTGTAAGATGCAGGAATGTCATTGTGCCTTCAGCTGGGGTGGAGCAGGCCCAGTCAAGGGAATCACAGCTCCTTTTGTCAATCTTTTCACTTCCCACTACGTATTAAGGTGCCCAAATGAAGGTATTGAATTTGGACAGTATGTGTGGTTCTGACCTTCCATGTGAAAGTTGAGGGAAATAGGACTGAGTGTCTAGGGAGAGCTGAATCAGGCAGCATTTTGGCTCCCCAAAAGTCAAAAGGCATTTTCAGGGTGTGGGATAGCTTTTGCTTCAGAGGTTGTGAGTAGTCTCCCTGTATGGTGGTTTGTCCTCTGGTGAAACGTCCAGGTGAGGAAGATAGCTTATTTCATTATTTTTCTCTCAATTTCAGTAATCTCAGGCTTTGCCTTTTTTTAAAGGGATATGGTTTCCATAGTTACAAGTTTAAATCACCTTTGGTGCCATTACCTTTGTGCACATATCTTACAAAAGCATCTTGCCATGTCTTTAGGCAGCTTCAATTTTCAGATAATTTCTGAGGACAAGCAAAAAAGTATTATCTTTTCCAAGTGCTACATAATTTTCAAAAGCTCTTATCTATATGTCTAGAACTCGTAGTAAACAGACTGCATGCATTTTTTTTCCCTTATCAAACAGTGGAAAACAATATTGTCCTACTAGGCTAGCTGGGATTTATTCAGTGGCAAACCAAGAGAGGTACTTCTGTGCATGTTACTCTAAACCTTAATGCTTCAAAATGATCTGTTGGAAGTTTTACAGCCTGAGCAGTGCATTCTCTGCTATGAAGTTTCACAGGGTGGTTCCTATGATCCAGTCACAGCCATCAGGATCACGTTGGTCAGTAGCTGTTGTTGTGATTAATTTTTCATAAATGGGTCTGCTGTGGAACTGAGCGAGCAGTAACGTGATTTCTATCACTGAGTCAAAGAGCAGAAAGACTTTCTTTTTACAAAATACTAAAAATTTCACTCTATGGCTTCTGGATTACTGTCTCAAGTCATTCATGGTGTACATAAGAAGCAGAGGATGATTGTGAGCTCTTAATAATGGAACTCATGAGGGGACACAAAAGTGGGAGAGATGTATTTATGTACCTCTTGGAGATCTAACAGAGCTTTCCTGTGTGAAAATTATTTTTTTCACACGTTTTACTAATGAAATCATTCAACTGTCAAGGAGGGGAGAAGGATGCACCAACCCAACTGTGGATGTATTTCATCCCTGTGAGAATACCGTAGTTTGTTAGCCTTAAAGTGAATTTAGGATTTTCAAGGTCTTCATTCAAATAATTTGGGCAGCTGCCATCTTATGAAGTTTATTTTAGCACAAGTTTACTTGACTGGTAATTTTGGATCAGATTCCTGACAATTACAAAGACTTTTGAAGAGCAGTCTCTCTGTTTCAGGCCCATTTCCCTTAAGTTTGTTCTGATTAAAATAATTAAATGAGCAAATTGAGCCTCTGCCATTTTTAGTCTGCAGTGATTTTAACTGCAGTAATTTTTTGTAAATTTTTTGTAATTTTAACTGCATTTCCTAATGTAATTTTTTCATTTTAACTGCAGTAATTATTATTTTAAATTACCTATTAGCAATTAATTCTTTTCAATTAACTATTAGCAATAACTTTATTAATTCATCAAGACTACATTATTATATAATGCACATCTATAAAATATTACTCTATTGCATAATAACCAATTACTTATTGTTGGTTGTTATTAATTATACATTTATTAATTATCAAATATTTTTTATGCTGTTATTAATGTAATTTTAAAATTTTAACTGCAGTCCTGCTGAAGACATCCAGGTGAATCTGTGGATTGTTTTTTCTGGTAGTGGGAAGTCTGGACATTTTAAAAATACTGCAATGCACCAAAGTCATACCATTTTTAATGGTTTGTTCAGCAGATCTCTGTAAAAATGAATGAGGTATACAATAATAAATAATATCATTATTTTTGACTGCTAATGCTTTTCAAAGGTTACACCACAGTAGTCTTGCACACAACAGTTTCCTTGTAATTGCTGAGTATATTTGATAAGAAATCCAGTTGATCTGGTTTTGATCAACAATGGCCCAAGAATAACTCATTCTTGGAGCTGGAAAACCTCTGCCCTCTTTGAATCCCATTGAAAGTGATAGCATTGAATGGAAGACAAGTTGTGGGTGAGGCTGGATTTAAAATGGAACAGAATTTGTACTGGAGAACACTATTTTTTCAGTGTGATATGAATTTTTTATGGGGACATCTGAGATTAGCTCAATTAGAGCGTGGTGCTGTTAACACCATGGTCATGGTTTTGATCCCTGTATGAACAAAACACCTCAGATCTGGACTCAGTGATCCTTGTGGTCCCTCCTGATGCAAAATATTCTGTGATATATAGGTCCATGTGCATAAATGCACACCTTTTTATCCTATTTTCTGTGATTTATAACTAAAATATACAGAATGCAATTACAGCTGACCGTGTTTATGTAAATGCTGTGTGCAATATTAGAATAAGGTATGACCAACATTTAAATATTTATTTTCATGCATAATGCAGTTTCCATACAGTACAAGTTTCTGACAGCCAATAATGGACATTTGTTCATTTTTTTTAAGACATTTCCATTGAATCCACTGGGAAAAAAATACTTCTGACTGCTGAGCTTGTTCTGATAAGCTCAGTTCCACAATGCAATTTCCTCATATCCTTACATTTGAGAGTAAAGGACTACCTATTTCTCATAGACCCTTCCATCATAACCTTCTTGTGGAATTGTTTTACTCTAAGAAAACTTGGACTTTAACAAAAAAAAAAGAAAAAAGTATTTAAAGAGAGATGGTTTTACTTGTTCATAAGGGAGAATACAATGGTTGTGAATGATACTCATTAACATTATTTGAGAGATTAGAAGTGAAATGAAACAGACTGTTTTGAAAGGGAGGTTAGAAGTGAAATGAAACGACATTTTGAAGGATAAGAAGCAAATTAAGCATATTTTACTAACAGCAGAAACTTTTACTTGTCTGCATAGCAAAGAAATGCTGTTGGTATAAAACTTTTTTTTTCGACACTGGTATTTTGCACTTGACTTTCTTATGTGACAATGCAAAGTAATGAAAAAATCTGAATGACTGAAGGGGATTGATGAAATATGGTAGTATGTGATACTTTGCTTTCAGCAGGAGAAGGCAGGACACATGGTAGTTTGAGAAATCCATGCCCTGTCTTTGTTTCTGTGATTTAATTTCAAAAAGGAAAAAAAAAAAGATAGATATGTTTTGTAAATGTGTTGGATTCTAGGCTTGTTTTGTGTGGTGGGGTTAGAGCAGCATACATAACTCTGTGTCCAGAATTTCCCTTGATAATTCTACTGATTCATCCAGAACCATTCCAAGTGAACTCCTGTCAGTTTTCAGAACCAAAATCTGCATAGAGCCTGTCAGACTTCGTCGTCTGCTCAGGCAAAAATATGACCTGGGAAACAGATACTGAAAAAAAACCCCCAAAAAACCCAATAGAAGTAATTTGCTGGCAATTTGTCAGTCCTCACTGTGCTTGTGGTTACTGATGGATTGTTTGTCAGGGAATGGGACATCCTCTCCCAGGACACCAGGGAACCCCTGGGAACATCCATCAAGCACTGACTCCCAGCTGCCATTCCCAAGCTTTTCCCAGCAGAGTGCATCTCTGTTCCTATCAATAAGGAAAACTTGGAAAACACTTTCCAAAGCTGAGCTGCAAAGCAAACTAAAGCAAAATTTGGGGCACCAAAACCCAGGAGGTGCTGGAGACGTTGTTTTATGGCATTCTCTGGGATTGCTCTCCCACACAAACTGCCCTTTATTCTGCAGGCTATGAAATCTCTCTTTCCCCAGCTCATCACTGTCCTCCTCTCTCCCTGGCACCTCCCTCCTTCCTCCCTTTGGCACCCTCTTTTCTTCATAGGTACCAATTACCTCTCTCCTCAGAGACCTTCTAATGACTGTGTGGCCAAGTAAACTCTGAGAAATCCTTGTGAACGTGCATTTAGCTTTGTAAAATAACTCGTTTTCGGACCTGCAGAAGGCCTGCTGTGTTTGAAAGCTTGGAGATATTTTTTTTTTCAGCCATACCAGCTGCTCTGGGAAAAGATATTTCCTCCTCCCACAAACCCTGTTCTGCATCACCAGCTTGCAATTTTTAGCCTTGTATGCTGATTACAATTAAAATAAGGTATGTCCACAGAACACACAATGAAGTACATTGTTAACATTCCTTTGTCTATTTGACTTTCTATCTCTTTACCAAGAAAGAAATGATAACTTTTAATGTATAATAATTTTTCCCCATGTATATGAATATCCATATTTGAAATGTCTTCATATATTTATATTTTACCCACTTGCTGTCAGGTAGTTTAGATTCCTTTTTAAATTACAGACACAAAACTTCCCTTGATATAAAAAAGATGTGGGTCTGCAAATCTTCAGAAGATTTCCCAAAGCTCCTTTAATATCTGAGCTGCAAATCTGAGATTTAAGAAACTTCCTTGGAGAACTATTGGCTTGGGGTTTTTTTCCAATATCCCCAGCTGCAGAATTCCTCTGACTATTTGCTCTTTGTCTGAGCTCCTGGTGATCCACAGGAATATCTAGCAATGCTTGACATAATTTGAATTTCACAAATAAACTGAAAGGAAACTTTGCAGAAACCTTGCATTGTGCAAAAGCTGCTTTGAAGCCACGTTCTAATGCTTGTAGAGCTTTAACCATTGCAGTAATAGCACAGGTGTTGTTCTTGGGTGATGTTTTTACCTGGAGGGGTTCTGATAAGGAACTGAGCTGAAGAGGGACGTGGTGACTTCAGAGGCAGAATGAATTCTGGAATCAACTCTCCTCTGAGTCAGCTTGGCCACGCTCTCTCCTTGGTGGGACGTGGTGTCAGATGAACACTTGCCCCTTTAGGATTCATTGTACTTCCAAACATTTAAATTTGCATTGGGCTGGAGGTAGAAGTGTCTGATTTAGATTCCCAGGGACAATGGGTCTTGTGAGGGAAGTGCCAACAGTCCATAAACCACAGGAGTGCTGCACTTGGCAGGCTGAGGTTCGAATAAACCTGCCAGCTGATGATGAAAGAAGATGCAATGGTCTAGCATGGTACAATAAATATTTCCTTTAAAAGGAGTGGCTGTTGAAAACAGCAGGGGAACACAGGCAAAATAAATTCATAACACGTAGCAGGAGGTTGTTGTAAAGAGCTTCCTTTGGGAGACAATCCTATCCTGCAAATATCAGAGTGCTTGGAGTACAGCCCCTGCTCCCAAATGTGCCAGCGAGTTCACTGATGGCATCACCTTCTATTTGTGATTTATTCTTGTTTTTGTCTGTCTTGATTTCATGGTCAGTGCCAGAAATCCCAAAGAATTTCTCATCCTTCCCTTATCTGCTTGGCTGTGAATTTTTGTCGTTTTTACTTTCAGGGGTTGGTTTTTTCTATTTAGTTTTGGTTTTGAGGGGTTTTTTTGGTCTCTGAAGATGATGTCATTCTTTCTTTTGGGCCTGTTGTGTTCGTGGGATGTGTTACTGCACATTTTCCTTCCATATTTGCAGTCTAATTAAGGGCTATTCCAACCAGAGTTGACTGAAGATTTAATTACTTACTATATCACTGTAAAAATGCTTTTGGAAAAAGAGGATGGATTGATTGAATAAACAATGGGCATGTGTAAAACTTGGTGTCTTTTTATAGATTATTTGTCTAGATATAAACCATTTATTTTCTTAGACAGTGTGAGTTGGTTTTATATGTTCTTCCTGGAAAAACATGTAGCCTGAAAATTGGTAAAGGAAGCTTTTTGTCTGTATGCAAAATTTTATTTATATTTTGACTTTGAGAACTCAGCTACTGAAAAAAACCCAGGAACTTTATCACATACCTCATGTCTTGGAGAAATACAAGTACAGAGTGAGCAGGTGAAAGCAACAGTCAATCTACAAGGACGAAAATATGGTGATAAGAAAACAGTGAATAGCTGACTTTGCACAGCAAAGATGCCAAAAAGCTGAATTCAGTTTGGTTATTTCTCATCAGTATTTTAGCCAGATATAATCAAGTTAGAGGTACTGAGGTCAAGACAGATACAGAAGAACATGCAATCATGTAAAATCAGAGATAGGTGATTGAATAAATTGCCAAGATGATGAATTTTAGGTTGGTTTTGAGGTTTTGAATTAACACAAACTCCTGCAGAGTTATTGTGTGGCTTAGTTGAAAGGAGCAGAGATGAAATTTGGCAGGGGGGAGGTAACAGTTTTTTCTGCCCTGTCCATGGAAACTGGGAAGTTCCTAAAGGCAGAGGCTGCTGAGGGAGAATGTTGGGTGTAACTGGAGGGGATGTGACTTAGAAATGCTGCTCCAGGTTTGCAGCAGTGAATTTTCTTAGGGCTAAATGAAGCTCATACTGGGCTTGGAGGAATTGGTTGTTTATTCTGCTCTTAGGAGTTTTCAGGGACTCCCAAGATAGATCTTGAGTGGCTGTGTGGGATAAAGGGAGAGGTTTTTTTTAAGAACATATTTACTTTCTGATATTGGAAGGAACCCTGAGTTAAATATTCCAAGCAGCCTGGGCCTTTCCTTAGCAAACCTCCTCCCCAAAATAGTCTCTGTGTGGAAGATAAGCTTCTGTCAACTTTTGATCTTGAAAAATCCATTCAAGAGTGGCCTTAGTTTAAATCACATTCTGCCTGTGTTACCCAGAGCGCTGGACAGACTTTTCTAGATCTTTTGCAGCCTCTGTGCTGTTTCAAAATGTGTGCTTCGTCCCCCAGTTTTCCAGCTGCATTGAGGTTTTGCCCCAGTTAAGCCCAGGAGGAACCTGAGCAGAGCTGCTCTCTCTGCCTGCCTTTCTCTCAGCATTGCAGTGCTCCTCCAGTGATATGTGTGATGCTGTTCTCACCGTGTCTGGGGCGAAATATTTCTCTAAAATGCCCTGGAAATGAAAACTCTCCGCATTGTCATTGTGGAAATATGCTGAAGGCATGCATGACTGAACAGGCAAATACAAGGAGCTGCTGGGAAGTTTAATTTTGGAGATGCATGGTATTGACTGACAGTGGTGTAAATGGCAAACAGACCTCTGCAAACATATACTGTCATTACTTGTCACTGCTGGGATTCTGAAGAGAAAAGAGGTGGAGAACAGTGCCACAGAGAAGTAAGAAATCATTTTAAGTGTCTCCCAAGCTCTTTACTTTGTCTAATAGGACAGCAGATATCTCTGGATCCCTTTCTAAACATGCTTCAGACAGCATGAACTGTATTAGAAAAGCCTCATTCTTGCTGTAGATAGAGGGGGATTTTAATAGCAACAGGGTTATTATTCCATCTAAATCAATAGAGGGAGTTTCTGTCTTGTTTAAGGAAAACTGACTGTGGCTGCTGGAGCAGTGGGAAAGGAGAGAGATGCAAATTAGACTAATAGCTAAATCTATAGTAAGACACAGAGGTCTGAAAAAGAGATAGGCACCTTTGAAAGTGCAATCCTCAGATTCCCTGCTCGCCCTCCCACTCACTGAAGGTTTTACTGCAGATTGTGTTGCAGTGGTTTTTTCCCAGTCATCCAGAGCACCTTCCTTTGCCTCAACAGCAGTGTTCTCTGCCCTGGCATCTGTGAGCAATGGAATATTTAGCTCCTGAGGAAAAGTCAAAAGTCAGTTTTGGTGGCATTCCTCAACTTAATTTGGTCGAGGTATTCAAGAATGCACATACTGCAAACTTCTGATGGTAGGTGACCACCTGAACCCCTGCAGAGCTTTTGATCTCAATACAATTAAAGTCTGAGGAAGAGAAGGAAAAGGAACCCTAGATCTGTCTCCAGAAAAGGAGAAGGAGAAGGAACCCTATATCTGTCTCCAGAAAAGGAGAAGGAAAAGGAACCCTTGATCTGTCTCCAGAAGATCCATTCCAGTTGATACAACACCCTCAATCTCCTTTCTCTCATTTCAGCATCATTTCAACTTTAGAAATCTAAAATTTCCATCAGGGACTGAGAGTGCCTTGAGAAGATTTAAATTTTCACAATGAGCAGCTTCTTGAGAGATGAGGATCTGAGGACTTGAGAACCAAGCAAGGAGCTGAAACCCATTTGTCTCTGACACTCTACAGGAATATTTTAATCATTAGCTCTTGTGGAAGAGCTGGTAACATTCCTGCCAGACATCTCGTGAAGGAGATGTATCCCACTGTTATTATTATTGCTGCATTTATTTATAGAAAATACTAAAGCTCCTGGGGTTAGGGAGGTGAATCCTACAGCCCAGAGAAGTTATCCAGCACCTGATGGTTGTGAGATTTAGGGCACCTACCACCCTGATGTTTTGTTTTGGCTGGGTTTTTTGGCCTCTGCTCTGTGAAGTGGCTCTTTTAAGGGGCCTAATATTCCTGTAATCAGCTCAGGTATTTACCTGAGGCACATGTTTACTTTGAGTTTTAAGGTCTCTAAAATCTGGTGTTGTGTAGCCAAGCATTGCATTGCACACTGTTGCTTTGTAGACAATTCCCAAACCCTCAGACAACGAATTGAAATCATAGAAGCAGAAGGGAAAAAAACCCCTATTAAATACCCCCTATCATATCTTCCAGTCAGTGCAGGGGTACTCTGCAGTAGTTAGTGCAGTCTTCTAAAATGCCACTTGAAAAAAATGGGCTCCTTTAGTGGGGAAGCAAAAAAGTAGGGAGGACTGCTGACATTGTGGAATGATTTTTGTTTGTTAGGAAAGCCCGCCTTGTGGAGGCCAGGGGGAGGGGAGAGAGACTTTCCTGCAAGCATTACAGCTCCATCAGATGCAGTGCTATCCCAGCAATGATTGTTGTGCCTAATAGTCATGGACAGCAACTTTATTCATCCTGGGAAGTGCACAAAGGAGAGCAGTCTCCGAGATGTGAGGCTTCCTCTGTTAAATTTGCCATGGATGGTTGGGCTCATCAGTTTGCGTGCATCTCTGGCTGATACATCACGCTGGATGCTTTAGGCAAACACACACTAATTAGTAGAGCAAATAGAAAACCCCGAGGATGCCCATGCTTAATGGCATTGTCCATACTTGAAGCCATCTCTACAACAAATTACTCATTTTGTGACTGTAGGCAGTGCAGGTTAATTTGTCTGTATCAGTTGCTAAGTTGAAGCATTTGCTTTTAGCAAGGCACTGTGTTACGCCTTTCTAGGAAACTTTAAAATACTTTTGAACCAAAAAGTACCAGAAGTAACAGACCAGGCCATTTCAGGAATTAAAAAGTAAGAGATACAAAATCTACTGGAAGCTAAGAGTCAATAGATGCTGATGAATTAGTTACCATATAAACCCCAAAAAGATCTGAAAAGGACTAAAACCACTGTGAGGAGTGTTGAGTTAGAACACAACACTGGCTCAAAACAAAGGTGGATTGTGCAGAAGCCTGTGCAGTTCCTGTCAGGAATGCTTTAGTCAGGTAATTGCTTTTCAATCAATCTCAGCAAAAGAAATGAGAAGTCAAATTCGGAGAATTAATCAAATTCACAGGCATCTTTGAGGAACCCACACAAAGCAAAGCTTGTTCTCATAAATGAATGAGGTGAAGATCATGGTCAAATGAGAGCCAAGGGTTTATGACACTGCTGAACTGCAGTCACTTAATTACCCACTGAGCATGGGTCTGGGGAAGCACAAAACTGAATATTCTGCATAACTGTGCCAGTTCAAGGCTTCAGGAGCAAAAGCAGGCTGGATATTGCTGCCTTGAAGAGGATGGATCAATATGCCCTCGTACTGGCAGGTTGGGTGGGAGGCAAACAGTGAAGGGAGCAGCCTGAGTGGAAGCAGAGGACCCGGTGTATTATGCTGGCAAGCCAGGATTGCTTATTCTCCTTCCTCCAGCAGGATAAGAGGGACAGAAAGAGCATCTTGTGCTGCAAAGGCCTCTTATCCTTCCCCAATCAAACTCTTTTCTCAGCAGTGGAAGTCTCTGCAGTCAGCCCCAGCCGCTGCAGCAGGTGTCTGAGCAGGCATGTCCTCATGGACAGGATTTTACCACTCACTTTGGTACCAAAGCTTGACTGCCACCTCTTCACAGACATGGAGAGACAGCAAAAGCTAAAATCTCACCCAACCAACCCCATCTTTGTTACCATAATCTTTAGTGAATGAAGAGTTTGAGGCTATGACACTGTACATTCCTCATAGTGTGTGACAGAGATTGGAATATAAACAAGCTTACAGTAGCAAAGCTCTTGGAAAGCATTCTTTCAGAAAATAAAGCTCCTGCATCCTTACAGACACCTTAAATAAACCCCTTTATTTGACACACAACATGAGGTTGTTGGTAACCAACTTCCAAAGGTAAGTTTGGAACCCAAATATTTGCAAATCTGAGGCTAACAAATGCCTTGGGGTGTCCAGGAGAACTTGAATCTACTTGCTGCTCCTCATACTTCTTGGACGTTGTGCAGAAATGCAGTTGGATTCATCCATCTCTATCCTGGAGAAGGGGATTAGAAAGGGGATTTGTGCCCTCTTGTGCATCTGTCATCCTGAAAGTATTCAGGTCCTGCCTGAAGATCTTTCCTGCTTTCTCCTCCACTTACAAAGGAGTGGAGGGGGAGAGAGAGAGAGAGAGAGAGAGAGAGAGAGAGACAGAGAGAAAGAGAGAGAAAGAGAGAGAGAAAGAGAAAGAGAAAGAGAAAGAGAAAGAGAAAGAGAAAGAGAAAGAGAAAGAGAAAGAGAAAGAGAAAGAGAAAGAGAAAGAGAAAGAGAAAGAGAAAGAGAAAGAGAAAGAGAAAGAGAAAGAGAGAGAGAAAGAGCATTTTAGGATCAAACCCCTGAAGTTAGGTACGCGGGGGCCTAGGTTCACTTTTATTTTTCCACCTTTGCAACCTTCCTTATTTTTGTGTTTAGACAAGTCACTCAGTGTCGCTGCGCCTCGGCGTGCCTGGTGCGAAGGCAGAACAAGGAGCCCCGCTTTCTCCCGCTTGCATCTGCTGGGCTTTTCCCGGCTGTGGGAGCAGCTCTCCCAGGCCGGCCGGGCTGAGCCTGCAGCTCTGATGTGCACAGCGGCAGGCTGCTGAGGAGACGGCTCTCGCCTCCCTGGCGCAGCCTCCTCCCCGCATCCCTCTGTCTGTGCGTGTGTTTGTGCCCCGTGGTACCCGGGGGGCTGCAGCCGATGGATGCTCCCGGCTTGGTCCGTATCCCTGTGTTTGTGTGTCTGTGTGTCTGTCTGTGTGTGTGTTTGTGCCCCGTGGTACCCGGGGGGCTGCAGCCGATGCTCCCGGCTTGGTCCGTATCCCTGTGTCTGTGTCTGTGTGTCTGTCTGTGTGTGTGTCTGTGCCCCGTGGTACCCGGGGGGCTGCAGCCGATGCTCCCGGCTTGGTCCGTATCCCTGTGTCTGTGTCTGTGTGTCTGTCTGTGTGTGTGTCTGTGCCCCGTGGTACCCGGGGGGCTGCAGCCGATGGATGCTCCCGGCTTGGTCCGTATCCCTGTGTGTGTGTGTCTGTGTCTGTGTGTCTGTCTGTGTGTGTGTCTGTGCCCCGTGGTACCCGGGGGGCTGCAGCCGATGGATGCTCCCGGCTTGGTCCGTATCCCTGTGTCTGTGTCTGTGTGTCTGTCTGTGTGTGTGTCTGTGCCCCGTGGTACCCGGGGGGCTGCAGCCGATGGATGCTCCCGGCTTGGTCCGTATCCCTGTGTTTGTGTGTCTGTGTGTCTGTCTGTGTGTGTGTTTGTGCCCCGTGGTACCCGGGGGGCTGCAGCCGATGGATGCTCCCGGCTTGGTCCGTATCCCTGTGTGTGTGTGTCTGTGTCTGTGTGTCTGTCTGTGTGTGTTTGTGCCCCGTGGTACCCGGGGGGGCTGCAGCCGATGGATGCTCCCGGCTCGGTCCGTATCCCTGTGTCTGTGTCTGTGTGTCTGTCTGTGTGTGGGGAGGGCAGCTGCAGCCGATGGATGCTCGCGGCTCTCCGGGCGTGCAGCGAGCGCGGCCGGCTCGGTCCGTGCGCGCTGCTTTTAGCTGCTGGTGTTTATCGCTCCGGAGAAAGGCGGGGAGGAGTGTCGGGAAATTCTTTCAGCCTTGTTATCCCTACAGTAACTACAGACCTCGGCAGGAATGCTGGATGTCAGGTCTGCGGGCTCCGCGCCGGGTGTCTGGGAGACAGCGGCGTCCCCTGCCCCGCTCTGTCACCAAACCCCGAGAGTTCGGCCGGCCTGAGTAAACACCGCTAATCACACGCTCTGAGACAAACCAGCACTCCGCTCCGGGATCTGGGCGAGATCAGACCTCCCTCCCCGCTCCCCTCCCCTTCCCTGCCGTCCCCTCCCTCTCTGCCCCCTCCCTGCTTGTCCCCTCCCTCCCTCCCTCCCGCCGGCAGCAGCCGAGCCGGTCCCTCCGATCCGACCCGGCAGCCTCGGGCTGGGGCCGCCGCCGGCTGGGGCTGCCCGGGAGCGCTCAGCCCGTCCTGCCCTGCCCGTCCTGCCCTGCCCTGCCGTGTCCCCCGTGCCCCTCGGCCGCTGAAAGTTGTGCGGAGCGCCGAGGATGGGAGCGCATCTGCAGCCGCTGGCCCTGCGGCTCCTGGCGCTGACTTTCCCCTTGGTGGCCAAGGGTTTTCCCGACGAAACCTTGGAGAAAGCCGCGAAATCCGAGGGATATTGCAGCCGGATCCTGCGAGCCCAGGGCACCAGGAGGGAAGGGTACAATGAGTTCAGCCTCAGGGTGGAGGGCGATCCAGAATTTTACAAGCCTGGAAACAGTTACCGGGGTAAGTCGGACATCCTCTGCATCCCGTACTAACGCTAATGGTGAGGGTGAGTGGCTCCGGAGCTGTAACGTGTCTGCCTGTCATCCCTGCATCCCTCTGGGCGTGTGTGTGTGTAACTGTGTGGGTGAAGGCAGGGTAATATCCCCCTACGCCTTACTTTACCGGGGATGCTTCCATGACAAGTGAGAGGAGTTGGGTTTCGGTGTATCACTTCACTCGCCAAGCGTTCCTCATTAGGAGGAATTTCCTTTCCTTTCCGGACCCTCTCTGCCGGCTCAGCTCTCGCACAAGATCACCAGTTGCGGCGATGCAAAGCACGCTCTCCCCCCGTTTTCCCGCTGCCGTGGGATTTCTTCCTGTCCCTTTAAATATAACCCAGTGCAGGGGAGCAGCTTCGACATTCAGCAGGAAGGAAACTCGGAGCTAATCGTTCTTGCCCTGAAATACGAATGTTAATGTAGTGAGTTAGCATATGGGCAAACATGATGCAGCACACTGCCAACTTCCCACATTTTCACTTACGTTTATCCCACCCTTTTCTTTTTTTCTTTTTTTTTTTTTTCTGGGTAAATGAACAGATGGTTCAAACAGGAAAGAGGCAGAGACAGTGCTAACGACCACTGTAAATAAGAGATGGAGGCATTCCTTCTTCCCTGAGCATGCAACCCTTGGAATGAACTTCCAAAGCACATTTGGGTCTATTTTACTAATTAATAGGCAAAAACAGGTTTGGGTCACTTTTCCTGCCTCACTATGTAATGCCTTCAGAAATAAACCTTCTTGGAATGTACTGTTAACCTTTCATTATAAAAGCACTTTAAAAAGAATTTGGACATTTTTAGGTACCATAACTAAAATACTTTTAGGAAAAAAAAAAAAAAAAGAAATATTGGGAGATTTTCTCGAAGTGTTTCTTAGGTCCAGGGTAAAGAGCAATGTTTCTCCATTGCATGAACATGGGAATCTTAGTACATATAGGGAAAAAAGATGCATGTAACATAATCATTGTGTTTCTTCAGAGGCAGAGGAACACATCTGCAGCAGTGGTTCACCTGTTTTGAGCACCAGTCTGTAACTTTGCACGCTATTGATTTGATTTTTTTTTCCCCAAAATTTGAGGTTTTTTACGTGATGGGAGGACATGCACATTACCCCCAAGCTGGGTAACTCTTCCAGGTGTTAGGATTAGTACCTTGAGTCTGAAAGATTTCATGTGGCATGTCAGATTGATACATCTACTAAGCAGGACAAAGATGTGCTGAGTTTTTTTTGATTGTGATAAAGGCAAAACGTTCTTTAAAAGTTTTGATATTCACTTCTATGAAAACGTTACTGGGCATTTTCAGTCATCTACCAAAGAAGTTTCTATTGCCTAGAAGTGTCAGAAGAAAGAAACTCCCAGATGAGTTAGCAGAACTAATTTTCTGGAGATATTAGGTCTTGGCATTAGGAACTCAATTAATAAAATCACATTGGGCTATTATAGTTGCTTGGAAGTGAGAAAATTACTGCTAATAGTAAAAAGTTAAAATGTAGAACAGTATATTTGCCTGTGTTTCTGACACTTAGGACTGAAGTATTGAGGTGGCACATTGGGGTGTGGAGATTGTTCTTTAAGGACACATTCCTGAATGGTTGGAAGAACACAAATAAATGTTGCTGTAACTCAGCAGTAGTTAAAACTGACAATATACAGAAAGTTTTGAGAGCTTGTTTTCAAAGGCATTTCTACAGTCCAACTGGAACTTTGTTACTGTTTTATGGGTGGAAAGTCCAGCTAATGATTAAAAAAATGAGATATTATGACAGGTTTGTGGAAGTTTGTTTGTTTGTTTGTTTGTATTTATTTATCTGCAAATTACTCTATATGCAACATGGCAGAAGACTTGCACAACCTCCTTAGCACTGGAGCCAGATATTCCTGTTTCCATGGCCCCTGCCTGCATTGGTGCAATCTGGACCCTTGGCACATTCCCTAGTGGGCTGTTGGAATAAACTGGTATTTTCAAGGTGGATAACCCAGGAATTATCTGTACACACACAGTGTCCTCAGTGTAGGGACACGGGTTTATCTTCAGGCCATCGGTTGATGTGACACATCAGACTTTGAAGCCCCAGTGGCTGGAGGAAGCATCTCAGCACTCTTGCAGGTGGGAATCAGGAGAGCACAGCTCACAGCTGGTGTTTGCCTCTGGGTGGGGGTTTATGGCTCCCCTGCAGTTATTCACCTTTCCATCAACCACTATCTGTCTATCAGGAGGGGAAAGCCTGGGTGGATCTGTGTGTAAGAAGCTGTGAAGCCTCGGTTTTCCACCTTTTCCACCTCTGGAGCTGTGACAGAAAACAGCAGCCCTTGGGCACTGAGTAACTTCTCTGAGTGGGTATTCACCTCCTCTGACACTGGCAGGCAGTAAATAAGGGCACGTTCTCCTGCCAGACAATTAAAAATGTCTCCCTGTAGGGCCAGGTCTTCCCGTAGGACCAGCTTTGTGGGCACACCATCCTAGGGTGGAGGTCCTCTCCTCCCTGCTGGGGACCCTCGACGTTGGTGGAGCTGCTCTGGCTTCCACTGAAGGTCAGAGTTCTCACTGCATTCAGAGACACAAATGAACCCTGGTTTGGATGGTGATACAGGGTAATGATCCTTGAAAATACTCACTCCTGACTTTATTGATTGTGGGGTTAGATTAATGATTGCGTGAGATTTCCATGAAAAAATGAGGTTTCGTGCTATTAAAATGTAAATAAACTTGCTTCCACAAAAAGGCAGCAGTATGCCCATTTCACATGCTAACATGCAGTGGACATACTTTCTGCTATGATATCACAAATTTGTTATCCTGAAGAAGAAAAAGAGTACAAGACTAGCTATAACCCTTACATATACCTTCTGTGTGGGGGCTGTTTCTGGTTTTAGTGGGATTTCCACTTGTAGGTCAGTTCGCTTTCTCAGTTTTCCAGGAAAGCCTCATTTGAGGTGTTCTTCATTGCATTGGTTTGGGGACTTCTAAGGAGTGTTGAGTCTTTTTCTTTCCATTTCATTCTCCCCCGTCAAGGTGCAAACACTGCAAAAACAAGCACTCATTCTCTAACCACATTAGCCATTCCCATGTTTCACAAAACACAGAGGAAATTTGGAACGGGTGTCTGTCGGTGCTTGTGCAATGTACAGCACAGGATGTGCAGTTGTGTAGGATGAGAAAAGTCAGATTTCCTGCCTGAAACCAAAGGAGCAACTGCTTTGATCGCCGCAGCTTCAGCTTGGGACACTGGGGAAAGAGGAGCGTGTTGAAGGCGTGTGCCAAAGTGCAACCCGTAAAGTAATTAGAGGTTTGCCGGAGGGATGGAAGCAGACAAAAGCAACTGCTGATAGGCAACCTTCCCTTTAAAGGGAAACCCTTAACTGTGAGCCTGGCGCTGAGATTTGACTGATCTTCGCAGGAAGTTGGTGTTATTCAGTGGAAGTTAATGAGTGTGCAGGCGGTGCGCAGCTGTTGTTTCACATGGCAGAGTGCAGCCCAAGAACCCGCGGCTCGTGTGCCGCCCAGAGCCGCCCCCTCCTACAGAACAGATGTGGTCTGGCAGCTTTAGGGCGCTGTCCGTGCAGGGCGAGCCTCTGCCCTGCTGCAGCACCCGCTCCAGAGGCACAGACTCCAGAACCATCCCAGAGCAAGCTCCGGATTTGGGAGTGCTTGGGATGAGCGCCGGTGCCGCGGTGTCACCTGAGCGCACGGAGAGTTCCCAGTACCGACAGGAACCTTCCCAGCTCAGGTGTTACCCGGTGTCCTGGCCCAGCTCTGGGCTACCGGAGCACACATCCCCAGGTGTGTCAATGCCACGGTGCAGCTGTGCTCGGGCGGTGTCCCTGCCCTCCCCGTGTCCCGTGTCCCCGTGTCCCGTGTCCCCGTGTGCCGGTGTCCCCGTGTCCCCGGCGCGGCGCTGCGCAGGGATGGAGCCGGCTGAAGCCCCCGGCTGGGCTGGGTTTGTTTGTCTTTGGGGCTGGATGTGTTCCCAGCCCAGCTGCGAGCACAGCTGCCTGGATGCGGCTGCGGGGTGAGCGGCACCGCTCCTCTGGCCGGGAGCGCGGATCTATCCGGGGTTAGAGCGACTGCGGCCGCAGCGGGGGCATTGCTGACCCCAGGCATTCAAAAACCATGAGTCAGCCTTTCGAATTGCCCTCCTTTTGCCGTTTTTCCCCTGATGTTTCTGCAGCGTTTCAGCTCTTTTCTGTTTTCTAGCTCGGAGTTTAGGCTTCTGAAACCCGTTCGGTTTGATCTGTAACTTTGCAAGGGAAATGAAAACTGTCGAGTCAACCCACAGCTGGATTCTCTGGTTGCTTGCACGCATATTTAAGTGTTTCTGGTGTAACCTTTTTACTCACAGTGACTCAGAGTCTTTAATTGCATATGATATGGAAAAATTTGTTGCATATAAAAGACCTTTATGGCAGTTAATTTCTAAGGGTCGCTGTTCAAGCAGGAGTAATGTGCTCATCTCTGTTGAGTTCAGCAGTGTGCTGTTCTAAGTTATTGCGACTGAGAGGCTGCCTGTGGGTTTTCATCTAGCCAGAGCTGCAGAAGTTTGCAAAATTGAACTAAGCGTACTAATTATTGGGCAGAAAATGAATTAATGAATTGGAGCAATACTTTGTAAAGCAAGCAGAAATTTTAACGGCATGATGCTGCTGTCCCATTTTGGAATATAATATGTGAAATTTTCTTTCTCCCCCAAAATCACGACATTTAACCTCATCAGAAGCTTCCACGGAACGAAAAGTGTGTTGAAAATCTTGAGAGCTGAGGGACTTGCTATTGTGCCAGTCACTACCCCACATTTGTACATGTGTTTGCAGGTTGATAGGTCAAAGCCTGGCACTTACACAAAAGTTTGAAAATTGAAATAAATCTCTCCAATCCTTTTTTATTCACATATAGTCAGAAAGGTTAGGCATTTGTATAAACACCATGAGTTTTAGACCCACATACAACTGCATAATGCTAGAAATTCTCAAATAGTCTATTTTATATTTTTCCATTACTGAATTTCTAGATCAAAGAGCCCTCCATATGTTCCAAATGAGCTCTGGGGCATATTTTGAAATCCCTGTCTTTTAAGGGCAATCTGTAATTTTTTAGCAGTGGGATTGAGCCCCTGGCAGCCTTGGTCTCTTGTGGATACTTTTCTGTGGAGCAGCCTTGGTAGTTGCAATTTGCTCTGAAAACTGTGGGTGGTCTTCAGTTTTTATTGTGCCTGTCGGGGTTGAAGAGTGTGACAATAAAGCAGTACGAGAGACTCTGCATTATGCTTAGAGTAAAAGCTACTTAACACATGAAGAGTTCAATTTTATGTCTCTTTTACTTTAATTCTAGAATAATTTTACTTAAAACATTAAGAGTTCAACTTTATGTCTCTTTTAGTTTTAATTCTAGAATATTTTTTTTCCTAAAATTTACCCCTGTTTCAGGAAAGGATTGCTGTAAGTTGTTGAAGAGAGTTTGGTAATTTCGAAAATTCTGCCCCATTCTCTCTTTCTGAGGGTGTTCTAAAGAGCCTCAGCTGCTGACCCTGAGATTCCCTCAGCTGGTGAGAGCCTGGTGCTAAAAACCTGAGCTCAATCCCTGGAGGGGCCATTCACTTAAGAGTTGCACTTGATGATCCTTGTGGGGCCCCTCCAACCCGGAATATCCCGAAATTCTGTGAACTCAGGCGTCACTGGGTGGTGAGCAGACAGATCACACAAAGCTGTCTTGCACTGGCAAGATAAATCAGGGATTTAATCCTGCTGCTGAGCTAGGTGAAATCAGATTAGTCAGCAGTGCATTGTGCTCTGCTGTGGATCCAGCGCTGCCCTCCTGCTCAGCACAGGTGTGTGAAGGAGGGTGTTTGCTGGGGTGTGGGGTTGGTTTGGCAGTCAGAGCTGGCAGCACAACCTTCGGGGGCCAACTTCAGCCAGGAGTTGTATGTTGTGCCCTGTTTTGTCCTGAGGGTGAAGCGGAGGAAGGATATTTTGAGATTCCCCCATTTCCAGAAGCTGCAGTGGCCTGTGGAGTGCAGCTGAGCTGGAGCAGGCAGTGTGGTCATCTGGCATTACAGACAGACAGACTTTCTGTGCACTAAAGTGCTTTGTCTGTGCTCAGAACTGGACAATAAAACCTAAGTCAAATATTTAAAAGGATGCTCCTTCACATTTAACACCACCTCACCGCCCAAAACAAACAAACAAAAAAAACCCTCACAAAGAAAAAAAACCCAAAGTAGAAACACCCCTTGCACAGGTGTCCCCACCCCCAAAGCATCACTGACACAACCCTCCTGTAGGTCTGAGCAGATTATAAATCTGCTCTCAAAAAAAAGAAGACGTGGGGGGAAAAGAAAAAAGCTGAGGTATTTCATGCCAGTGTTTCTCAGTTTATGTGAAACTTGGACTGAACATTTTGTGTTCTGGCTGGCTTGGCTCCCTGTTGTCAGTGCTCTAACTCCAGTTAGAGCCAGCTTAGAACACACACCTTTCAAGCTGTGAAATGATGTGCAAGTGGCTGATTTCCCAATTAATGTTGTGTTTTCGTTCTCCCTCTGTTCATCCCAGTGACGCTTTCTGCTGCCACCCCCGCCTACTTCCGAGGGTTCACGCTGATCGCCCTCAAGGAGGGAAAAGAAGGGGACAAAGAGGAAGACCACGCAGGATCTTTCCAGGTGAGGGAACTTTCCCTGACCTACACCCTTTGGAGTCTTCTCTGCTGCCTGCCTGGCTCAAAGGGAGATGCTATGTGCACGGCAGAACCGTGTTTAGGTCAGCACCAATGTTTGTGGATGTTGACGTGAGGGCAGCGTGGCTTGTTTTATATTCCATTATATTTCTATTCCATTTGTATTCCATGCCTGTTCAAGGAGTCAAGGCTCCTGCAGCTGGCCTTCAGCTTGCCTTCCCACATTCCCACAGTTCAAAATGAGCATTATTTGAACTAGGACGCCTGAACCTTTTATCCCAAGCGAATATCAAAAGAGTTCTATGCATGTTTTGGTTTTTGCGTTTCTTTACCTTGATATTTTTGTCCACTGAGATGTAGAATGTGACTCTGAGAAGTGTTTACCACGGCTGTAATGACTGTTTTATCATTCATAAATTAGATTCTGCTGTTTTATTTATGCTCAGTAGTACTTTACTTAATGAACACATTCAGGGGGATGAAATGTTTGTTATTAAAAGGATTAGAATCCAGAAGGATGATTCATAAACTGGTATTTTCAGCTACTCCATGCAGGGAGTTCTGGAAACTGAAAGTATATATCATATTTATGAAAGAAGGTAGAAATGATGTATGTAGGTTTGATTCTCACATGAGGTATTGTTTGCTGTTTGACTTTCCAGGCTTAGAAATATTGTTAAATTGTATTGATTGTAATTTACAGGATGTATAATAATATTGATAGTAATTTTAATAATGATTTCTAGGTGGAAGATTTCACTTGCCTCAGGTTTCGAGGTTTTCAAGGGAAATAATTTCAAGTTCCAATTTTGATCTGCAAGGAGACAGAAATCAACATCTCTTCCTATATTTCTTCTATATTTTTGTATATAGCAAATGCCATGTGCAAACTCAGTAAGTAATTGCCAAGTTTTCCTACTGAGTTTGCTTAGAGGCCTCTGTCTGGTTTTCATACATTTTGTGAGACAATCTAGAACAAGTGAGAACTTCTTTGGGGTTGGAATAACTCCATCTTCCTTAAAATGAAACAAATTCCATTGGGATTCCTATTCCCAAATTCCTATTTGCGAGAAATCTTTTTAATGTGGACTTTTTAATTAGGTTGGGTTTTTAAAGAATTAGCTAGTATTGAAGGATCAGCTACTGCTAAGAAGTAGAAATAGTGATGCTTCATCTATTTTAAAAGATGCTTGTCACCATTAATTTCTTCATTTCAGTTATTAATATCTCTGGGGCTGTGGCTAATGGGAAAATTTTGGCCTGAGTTTTGTCTTTATGTCTAATTCACAATGAGAAACTCACTAAGCTTTGCTGAAGTACAGAGGCATTTTGAAGTTAGCAGAGTGGGAAGCAAATGGAAATTCTATATAAATGGGGGGAAAAAAAGCCCAATGGATCTCAGTGGAGGGAAGATTGTTTAATTAAGTGCATTGTATGGGTTGCAGTCTGAGCTCAGTGTTCTTACTGGCAGGTGGGAGTTTCAGAGGTTACCCATAACTAAACTTGCACATCTGTGGTTTAAACAGTACTCACCACGCTCATCCCAGGTCAGCACAATTCCCTGAAGTTTATTCAGGTGGTGTCTGCCTGCTCTGCCTCTGTGGACACAGATATGAGGTTCTCCTTTCAGCATTCAAGGAATGCTTGCAGTGCTGCACACAGGCGTCCCTTGTGCCACGGACGGGTGGTAGCAGCCCAGAAGAAAAAAGATGTTTGCTTCAAGTGTTTGCACTGTGTTTTTATTAAAGAGTGAAGATGCCAAGGGTGGCTGAGCAGCTGTGCAGAGTAAGGAAAAGCTGTGTGTGCAGCAACGTGAATGCCACTGGCTTCTCTTCTCTTCTCTTCTCTTCTCTTCTCTTCTCTTCTCTTCTCTTCTCTTCTCTTCTCTTCTCTTCTCTTCTCTTCTCTTCTCTTCTCTTCTCTTCTCTTCTCTTCTCTTCTCTTCTCTTCTCTTCTCTTCTCTTCTCTTCTCTTCTCTTCCCTTCCCTTCCCTTCCCTTCCCTTCCCTTCCCTTCCCTTCCCTTCCCTTCCCTTCCCTTCCCTTCCCTTCCCTTCCCTTCCCTTCCCTTCCCTTCCCTTCCCTTCCCTTCCCTTCCCTTCCCTTCCCTTCCCTTCCCTTCCCTTCCCTTCCCTTCCCCCTGTGATGGAGTGTATGGCATTGAACGATCCACACGGTGCAACAGAGCCCAGGGAAAAATTCCTTAGGAGTGCCAGGAGACCAAATGCTTGCTTCTGGGCTGCACCTCTGCCTCCATGAGGAGACAAACCCACCGCCCAGAGAGCAGTCAAACAAGGCACTGCATGAAGCAAGCGCTTCATCCACGTTAGCAAACTTCCTGGAATAACCAGGATAGAATGAAACAGGAGCTGACCAAACGAGGCTTTCCTTCCATGACTCAGAGACTGTAAAACACTTGACCTGCAAGCCTCTGAGTGCCACTTTCCAACCGTGAAGTGTGAGCTAGGACAGGTTTTGTGGAGGAAACCTGACTGCACTCTGTGCTGAGGGCCAGACCTGTGTCAGGCAGTGCCTCCAAGCACTGTAAAGGAGCAGGTGCTGGAGTAGCCAGGTGGTGAAGAAGGGTTAACACCGAGTTTTTGACATGGATGGGGTACACTTAGGAGGGGGAAGCAGAGTTTTCAAGGGTCACAGCCCGGGGGGAGCAGGGGGAGTGCTGCAGCCCATCTGGACCTGCAGGAAGCAGCTGCTGTGACCTCCTCATGGCTCATTTGCTCCTGCAGCTCACCAGGTACAGCCAATCTCCATTAATCATCGAGCTGCAGGGTTCTGATCCTATAAATAGCTCAGCTGTTAAAATTCTTGGTTGGACAGGTATTTTTTTTTCTATACACTTTCTGGTTACCTCTATGCTTGAGACCTTTAGAGAAGTGTGGTGTGGACTCCATCATTCTGAATCTGTTCTCTCCTGAGACAACAGAGACTTTAAAATCTGATTTTACTGTTTGTTTATTTAATGCAGCCAAACTTCCTTGTTTTGTTGTCCTTGTGGTACACACAGGACACAATCCAGCCTTAAAATAAACCACTTTGTCTCCCAAAACCACACCTTAAATAGCTAAATTAAGTATGGCTAGGGAATCCAAGATGCCAAATTCAGCCATAGAAATTTAGGGATATAGCCATAGGGCTCTTCCTCATGCCAGTGGTAATTGTACAGCTCGGTGAGGCTCTCTGAAAGCTTTGGGTGTCTGTCCCATTGGCCTCTTTACACAAACCATTCCCAGCTCTTGTCACGCAGACTGCTGATCCTTCTCTTTTGTAAGGTTTAGCAACAGTCTGCAAATCGTTTGGAAGGCAAATTAAACCCGAGGGCAGCAATCACCACTGACTGACTACAGAAGAGTGTCTGTACAGGCCATTTAAATCAACATATGTATGCAACGTAATAGATTCACTCTGATAAATAATGCAGAGTATTAGAAATGTAGCGCCCGAACCTCGTCTCATCTGTCTTCCTTGTTCTCTGAGGAAGGATACACATCCCAAGAAAATTACTGGTGGATGTTTTATCAGTCTGTTCTGAAGTGTTCAACAAGAAGAACAAATTCATCTTTCCAAGTTTAAACACTTCAGTATATTATATTTAATAGAAAAATTAAGGGGAGCTTTGTAGATCTTTTACTAACATCCAAACTGAGTCTTCACTGATAGTAGTTAAATTGCTCTCTTATAAAATTGTCTACCTAAATTAAGAATTTTCTTGATACTTGTGAGGAAGGTAGTCTGAAGTTTCCTTTATTCCTCCCTCCAATTCCACACACGCTCTACCTGCTCCTTATTCAAATGTTCATATTTTCATTGTAGGCCATCTTCTTCCAGCTTTGCTTTTGCTGCAGTCAAGTTGAGATTCCAGTCTTATGTTCCTCAGAATTGTACACAGGGTTTGATCTGGACTCAGCATAAAATCATAGAATTTGAATGCAGTAATCCCTAGAGTGACACAGCTGTGGAGTACCTTGGTACTCAGGAAGGATCTCCTCAGTCTGTGGTTGTTTTATTATTATTATTATTATTATTATTATTATTATTATTATTATATTTAATTTCGAGCTTCATCCAATTTATCAAGGAAGTTATGAACTGCAACCCTGTCCTTCAAGGTGCCATTCATTCCTCCAAAAGATGGTACTATTTGTGACCGTACCTGACAATTAAACACCCAGTATAAAAACGGTGTGCAGACACGATCTGTTTCTCTCATGCACAGGGATAAACTGAATCACAAAGACTCAAAATTCAGCACTTCCTTGTACTGCTTTGGCACAAGCACTTGTTAGATTTAGATCTTATGCCTGCCTTTTTGTGACAGTTTAGTGTTAAGTGCCTCCAGTTCTCCTGGAGGTGTCCTTTTGCCTACTTTTTGCTCTGGAGTGAAACAGAAAAATTCTTAGTTTAGGCCGCTGAATTTAACGACCCACCTGTGCAAAAGCAACGTTAGAAAGTCAGCAAGCACAGCAGCAGCAGGAATGAGGGTTTCATTAAAGTTGTGGCATTTATAAAAGCTGGAGGCTGTGCTGAAGAAGAAAACGTTTAAGGAAAATTGGAGTAGTCAGCTAAGTAAGGTGAGTAAGTGGTCCTTTATCTTTAGTCCCTGAAACAATAGCCCAAGCATGTCCTTTGTTTCTGGTCATCCCATTCTTTTGATGCCCTTTAGTTGACTGATGTGCTCAGCAAAACATTTAGATTAAAAGGTGTTTTTACAACCTCTCAGAAAAGCAGCTCCTCTAATGCCGTGCTCCAGCATTTTATAGGAATCTTACATCTTCTTGATACAGTGCATTTTGAAAGAAGCAGCCTTAAAAGGCTTTTAGCCATTTCGAATGATTTATTCTTGTATTTATAAGCAAAGGTTGTTTTATGGTTTTTAAAAGAATTAATGACAGCAATTATTTTCTAAGCTTTTAATATTAAAAATTCAGGTATACTTGGGTCATCTTGATCTTCTTTTAGGCTTGTATGTTTGGGGTTTTCCAAGCTTGTATCCCAATATAAGATCATCAGGCTGCTTTGTAAATAGCTTAATCTGAGGTGTATGAATTGATGTACTTTTCTTTACCAAGTGCCCAGAACTTCCAAGTGTTTTGCTCATGTTTGCATTCTCTACCTTCCCTGTCCCAGCATCTCCTCACTGAAACAGAGCCTGTCATCTTACTGCCTCAAAGCACCTGGAGGTGATGATCCAGAGCTTTAATTACAGGAGTATTTTAAATAGGAAAGAATCAGAATATGCCAGGATTTGTAGACTAAGCAGGTAGACGTGAATTCTGAGTCTGTAAAATTTAAAACTCTTGCTCTTTTGCATTTGCAAAAGTATTTCCAGATTTTCTTTCTATGAGAATCACTGCAAATGTTATTCTAGGCTTAAACCCCCTATATGCTATAATGGAAACCCAAACTCGAGTTCACCTTTCCAGTAGGGTGGAGTTGTTTAACCTTGATGAACACTTTCACACATTTTTCTAGAACTCCAAGTTCAATATCATGATATTTAGGGATTAAAAATGAGCTTAAAAATAAAAATCGTCTCACAAAAAGTATCTGCCACTGCCAGTTTCAGCGCGGACTGGAGAGTGTGAGCACTTTGAATGAGATTAAATAGAAATTGTCTCAGGAGGTAGTTGTGCCTTGCTTTAGAACAGTAAAAGGTAATGTAAGAGAATGATGAGCAGCAGGAACCTGCAGAACAGAAGCAGCTTTGATAGTCATTATTTGCTACTGATGAGGCTGAAGGAAATACAAACTGGATTCCAGCTGTGCAGGTTTTTTTGCTTCCTTCCTTTAGATTTTTGTTCTGGTTTTAGCTCGTGCTATGAATGAGACAAAAAAAAAAAAAATCTTTACATCATAATGTTTTTTTAGGTTTTGCATGACCCAACTCTGGTTTGTTGCACCTGGGACACTCCCCCAGCTGATTGTGCACAGAGCTGCTGTGCCTTTTTGGAATAAATGATTCAAACTGTAAAATTTCCCAGCCAGAATCGGAAAATATAAGGAATTTCTGAATGCTGTTTTGCTGTGTGTTTTATTACAGTGGATCTTTGGACTACTAACCCAGGTACAATGAGGAAATAAATATTAAATTCTACTTGCAATGTAACTTAGCTTGCTGCTGAACAAAAATGGGATTCAGTCTCTTGGTCTGGCTCACTCCCCTGTAGACAACTTGCTTAGCTTTGCTGGAGTGCCTTTTCTAAGGGTTTTCTTGCTGCATCACTACCATCACTTTAAAAAAACAAGTTTTTTAGTTAATTTGGCTTTAGTTTATCTTCTGACATTTCTTTTTTTTATCTCCCTGCTTGGCTGTGGAAAAAAACATCTAACTTCTGGCCACATAATATTTAGTCATCTTTCTTTAATCTAATCTAATTTTTTCCTTTTTTTTTTTTTTTCTTGTTTTTTGTCTACTGGGGAAATGCTTTTTCTTGAGAATGACTTCAAATGATGATTGTGTCTCAGTAAGAGCTTATATTTTTTGGAAAGGGTTATGCCTAAACAAATATTTAATTTGTGATGATTCAAGCTCTGTTTTGGAAAAATACCAGCCAAAACACAAACCAAATAAGCCCTCTAAAAACAGTTAAAACCAAAAACAGGAAGCAGGCTTTTTGAGATTGGTTAGCTGAAACTCCAGGCTCCTCTTCAGATCCAAGGCTTATCAGAGCTGAGTTATCTCAAGTGTAACTTCTGCCCTGCCTTGCACACTGCTGGGGCAGCAGAGGCAGACTACGTCATGGTAAAATATCAGAATTGCCTAATTAAATCCCCTGCTCAAGAAAAATATCTATTAGTTTATTCTGTTCTTTGGATTAGCATTAAACTGCCTGGTTCTAAGAGGCTTCCAAAGAGACCCATTAAAGAATTGTTTCCTAGAATCTGGCACTGACACTAACAATTCAATCCTCAAGAGAGGAAATTACACTGGAAGCACTGTTCCCTTCTGCCTTGGAGATTCCAGTCAGACACATCAGTGTTCAGACTCCCATTCTGGGCCTCTCAGGGTTTGGGATTATGGGATTCTCTGTTCAGGTCTTGCTTCCAGTCTAGAGGCCAGTTTTGCACTTGCAGTTGTCTCACCCTGAGACAAAGTCTGGATCCCTCTAACTTTGTTTTGTCAATCAGTGAAAGCTGTATGTTCCTCCCCAGGCAGTGTTTAAGTGGACATATCTGTCTCAGTGACTCTAAGGGGATTTACTTCAAACATCCATTTATTTCCAGCCCAGGTAAACTGCCTAACTCATTGTTATTCCCTTCTTAGATAATCTTTTTTCAGATGGTGGCACCTGGGCCATGTGAAATTTTAGTAAAGACATTTAACCCCTCTGGCAACAGTCAGATGCTTTACAGGTGCCATATGGCAGCTGTCATGGGCTATAACTCTAGATGTATGTAGACTCCAGGTTCATTGAAACGTCCATTCAGCAGCCCTTTCTTCATTTATGATGTTGCCATTAGGCTTTCCTTCCTGGATTTCCCTTTTTGTCACCATAATTCAGCAGCTTCACCTAAGGCAGTCATCAATTACTCTGGTTTGTCTCTCTGCTGAGAGAGATCAGCACACTTATGTCTCAGCTCCTATCCCCCTCTGAAATGCTCCAAGAATTACCTCTGATGTAGTTTGCCATTCTTCAGCATCAGGAAACCTTCAGCATGTCAGTTCCAATCAATGGGACCTGGGAGCAAGTGTTTGTTCTTTGCACTTCCACTTTGCATCAGGTTAGAGAGCATTTATCAGGTATTCCCTCCTGATCTGGACTGTTTGAGCTATCACTGCCTGTAATCCTCACTGTGGTAATATGGATCTGGACATGTCTGCTAACCCCACAGTGGCACAGGGCTTTAAAAGGAAGGGTTATTCTGGGAAAATGCATTTATTCCTCCACTCCTCTCCAAGTAAGCCCTGTCAGCTCCCAGCCTACAGTGACAGGCTATGGACACACAGAATTATGTCTGTGCTTGAGAGTCTTTTCCCATGATGTGCTTTCTTTTCCCATCCTGTGAATTGGGACAGTGGGGATAGAGGGGAGAAGGGTGAATGGAGATGATGATAAAGGCTGAGGCTCAGCTTGACAGTTTCTCCAGGTTATATGGACTGTAAGAAAATCCTGTTCTTCTGTTCTGGACTTCTGAAGGTACACAGATGCCATTAGAAAGTCTCCCAATTAAATTTAAATTGTGGTCTTTCTTTTAGTCTTTTTTTGTGTGTGTGTGTGTGTGTGGTGGGTTTTTTGGGGGGTTTTTTTGGTTTTTTTTTTGTTTTGTTTTGTTTGTTTGTTTGTTTGTTTGTTTTTTCCCTCCACTGTGCTGAGAGGTTTTGATGACTTAGAAGCAGAATGGCTCTTTTAAATTCAGGGGTTTACCTACCCGAGTTACTCAGGAATGGCTGCCGTAGGCAAAATCCTTCCTCCAGGCTTCATGGTCAGTTCTCACTGCAACTCACTGCTGAATTAATTGCTGCTGGACTAAAAGTACTGCTCACCACGCCTGTTGTCTTGAGAACTGCTTCCTGAATTCAGAAGGCACTTTTGCATTATTGAAGTGACAGTATTTTTAGCTTCCATTATTCCAGACTGCATATGTAGCCTTCTCAGACCTAGCTGCGGACTGCCTTGACAGTCCTCCTTCTCAGCTCTTCCCTTGCTAATGAGGGTGGTGACCTCTCAGTGTTTGCCAAGGATATTGTTTCAGCTTCCACTGCTGCCCTGAACAGTTGTAATTGATTATTGTCTTTGCTGTGATAGCTCTGTCTCATGACCTAACAACCCAGGCTCGTTACTCATCTGATCACTGTGTATTTATCCTGCCTCACAGGGACCCAAGGCCTGGCCAGGAAACCAGCATATCTTTGGGTTCTGGTGCATTCAACTTGCTTGCCTGTGGGTGCTTTGTCTGCACAGACCTTCAGAGATGGCTTTGGTCCTTTCACTTCCCCCAGTGATGAATGGAAATCCCTAAGGGTGTCCTCATAATGATGTGCAGGGGCTCACACAACTGCAAAGCATGCCCTCTCATTCTAATCCCATCAGATGTTTTGCTTCAGTGCTAGTCTTCACTCAAGAGACATTGCAGACCTGTTTCTCATCAGGATGCTTTGTTTTCCTTTGATCTGTTTTCTCAGAAAACTGTGCAGTGAGGCTGGGATGTAGCTTTAAGAAATTTTCTTTCCCTGACCAGCTTGAGGCTATTTGGAGTCCCAGATAGAAAAAGCCACATAATGTTGCTCTTTCTTTCACAGTTTCACAGAACTTGTCTCATCTAGCACAATACTGGACCACTTCAAGGTGAAGTGACCTTGTTTATCTCCATGAAGTCTGGAACTGTAAGGATATTTCTGGCTGGAAGTACTTACCCAGAAGGTTCTCTTCAGACATACAGACCAAATTCAGTCATCAGAATTTCTCCTGGTCTGTTATCCCACATCCTGATTTCTTTCAATCTTTGCTGCCCACCTCAACCAAGCTCTGCTTAATTATCACCTGAACGAGGTGCCCTTCCCTGAGAAGTAGAGAGCTCAGGAAGCATTTGGACAATGCTCTTGGGCACATGGTGGGACTCTTGGGGATGGTCCTGCCCGGGGCCAGGAGTTGGACTCAATGATCCTTGTGGATCCCTTCCGTGTCAGCACATTCCGTGCACTGTGACCTTTCCTCTAATGGCTGGAACTGATGCCAGCCTGTCCCCTGAGCCTTGCCCTGTGGGGATTTGCTGGCTGTGGTCCTTGCTGCTCTCAGAGGAATGCTCATGGAGCCATTCTCACCTGGCAAGATGAGAACTTTCTTCTGACAGCCCTGCTACCTGTGCAGGGCTGACAACCAGCAGATGAGGCCAGGAGATCTGCCCCTCACTTCAAGCAGGAGATAAGGCTGCCTCAATGCAAGGAGTGCTCTTGCCTTCTAAACTGGCTGAGCCAGGTGCTTCTCTCAGCCCCTTGTTTTTGTGTGTCTCTGGCAGGGAAACAGCAGAGAACAGCGAGGAGTAGATGTGGCCTCACCACAGGCTCTTCTGAGCCAGGCTGTTTCTCAAGCTGTGCTGTGGATGCTCCCATTCCAGACACCATCAGGACTGACTGACAGGAGCTGGACTTACTAATCATGCTCTAAAAATTCAAGGATTTATCTAGAAATAATGCACAACTTGCCACTATATTTACATAGTTCTGTTTTCTGAAATGATTCCTGGCCCCCACTCCAAGTGGTTGTGCCTTTGGAAGGACCAGTTATTGGGAGTTTCTCAAAGTGGAAATCCATGTATGAGCAATCATTGAAGGGGGACAGAAAGTTTTCTTGTGAGTAATTGCATTCCTCAGAAGAGGGTTGTATTTTTTTTTTTTTTACCTATTTATCTCAAACCATCCCCCTTCTGCTCTGCTTTGTCTCCTTTCTCACTTGCTGTGAGAAAAACTGAAAATCATATATTCAGCTTCACTTTTCTCATGGTTGCACGAGAGGCAGGATGTGAATGTACACAGTGTGTTCTGCAAAACCAGAATTTTCTGGATTAGGTTCTTTTGGTTTCAATGGGTAGAGACAAGGGACTGTAAAATGAATACTGATATAGGAAGATATTTAAACAAGCCATAATTACTCGTAATCTGTTGAACTTTTGGCACAAAAATAATTATTTTACCAAATAAATTCTCGAGCAATATTTGCCAGAAGATGCTTTGTATTTTTTATGCGTAGTTACTTTTGATTCTTAAAACACCACTGAAATTCATCTTCAGATGAGAATAAATCAAGAATAATGGAGAAATTCCCGATCCAGTTGCACAAAAGCTGACGTTTGGCTCTTGAGAATGCTTTTCATAGTAGTCAGTAATTAGAAAGGGAAATTCCCTGCTGGTATAGAGAGCTGCCATTTTGTTCCCTGCTTTGTTGCTGGGGGTAGGGTTATTATGCAATCCCTGGCAAGCTCATCCTACCAGACTGCTTACTAATTTGTAGGCTGTAGGTGTAAATTGAAAAGCCTTCATCCTGCTTCTGTTTACTTCACAGATTGAACTGGGCTCCAATTATTCACATCTATGTGAATTGAGGCACTGTTGCTGCTCTTGCCTCTTTTTTCTCCTTGTGGGTGGGCACAGTTCGTTTGAACCTGCTTTTCTTTTCAAAAGAAACATTTCAAAGAATGAGTATGTAAGAGGTAGCTTTGGTACTTAGTGTTCTATAACTTTAATGATTATATATCACGATACAGTCAGTAGTGTAGTAGAGGTTCCTCGGGACATTGCCAGAGTTTATTCATTATTTGTCAGGCACACATCAAGGTTTTGTTCTCCTAGAACTCATTTAATCTTTTTTCCTTTTTTTTCCTCCTACTTTCAGCTGGATGAGTAAAGTTGACTCTGCTTGTTTGGGGGACTTAATTATTCACGTTAATGCTCTCTTTAGCCTTTTAATCACAAACATATTTTAGCTAACAGACTGCTTTTAAATAGGAAGAATGCAGAGTAGAGGAGACATGAAGTAGCAAACAAATAATAAAAATGGAGAAATACTTTCCACTACAATCTCTCTTGAGCAATAGGTCACTTTCCTAGGAAAATGAACTCCCTGTTTTATACCATTACGTGAGGAATACCTTCTGGAAGCTTCAGGGAGGTATTTTAAATGGTTGCTAGGGCAGCAGTTTGTCTCTTGTTGCTGTCCTTTTGCTCTGGCCTCTCTTTACATGGTACTGTGGGAATCCCACATGTAGGAGTAAAGAAAAAACCTCCAGTCAGTAAATCACCCCCCCTCACTAATCCTTCCTGTTAAGCAAATCTGCCCACACATTGCGAATAAATCCCAGATTAAGATAATCATAAATGTTTTCTGTATTAGCTGCAGTGGGGTTTTCAACTCTGCAAAGTTTCTTGGCTTCCTTTAGAATCTTTCAGTGACCCAGTTTTATTGCCCATAAAGGTTGTACATGGTGCTTGTATGAATTAGAATTGGGCTGTGATATATTTAGACACTGGGCTTATATAATGGCCTTAGCTTCAATACTGTGTGTGTTCCAAACAATAATTTTTTAGACAGTGTGTAAGATTTCCCCAAAAGATGAAAAAGACCCATATGGTACCTTCTCAAACCTCTCTATTTGTCTGTTTTGTTTTCCCTTTTAGTTCATCTGATGTTCCACTGATTACATTACTTGCAAAATGAATGAAACCAGGTTCTAAACAGCCAGCTTTGTGTGTGGTGCAGATGTTTTGCAACTGGCAGCTTTCACAGAAAGAACATTTTGTACATGGCAGTGTGGTTTAGGTTCCTGAACCCATTTGCCCTCTCTCTGCTGACTATGAGAGAGATTTGGGCTTTCCTCTTGGGAGGAAACAACCTGTGTGAAAGCTGGTCCTGGAGTTTTACCATTTCTGGTCATGTTTTTACATCTATGCACATCACGTCCTCTAAAAACTTGGGATATGCCTGAGCCTAATAAGCTAAACTTAATATAAATATGGAAAGGAATATTGCAGGATTAAAAACATGATGAAAACATAAAGGCAGGATAAAATGCTAAACTCATTGTTAAGATACTTGATACATTCTCTTGAATTCTGAGAAATCGTAACTAAACTTTTTCCCAGTTAAATTTACTTATTCTTGTCCTAATGATTTTCCCTTGTCAGTCCCTCTGCATTTGCACACTTGTGGATATAATATAGCTCTCAAACACTCTTTTATATTGTCTTTCTGATTGAGACTTCAAAGGTTTTACACGAACTAAATTCTGTAAATATTTTTGCTGGAATGTGAATTTATGATACCCATTTTACAGAGGACTAGGTATTGAAGGAACTTGCTCAAGATTACCCATCACTCTTGAGCCATCACTAAACTTCAGGGGTGCTGCTCTTCACGTGCACTGTTCACCTCAAATCAAGAATGTTTCAATAATCCTCCTTCTGCTTGCATGTAGATATTGTCCATGCATAAAATAACAAATGTTTGTTAAATGCGTGACCTTCCAATCGTGAGTGTGAAGTACAATACAGAGATTTGAAGACAGGGGAGCACAGTCTAATTTTATATATTTGGTGGGAACCCTAAAAAAGCATGTCCAGTAATATTTGCTGTTGTCCTGGTATATATCAAAAAGATAAGCAAATCTTTCCTGCTGCAGGATGAAAGTGATGAAACCCCTCCAAATACTCTCTTAGCACTCCAGGCTTAGTCACTGAAATGAATGTGTTTGGATTCATACTATGTTTTAGTTGTTTGGCACAGAATCAGAAGCAGCAAGGTTTACATGTACTTTGGATTACTGAACTGGATGGTGTAATGCCTGCTGTGCTCTGTGTAACATGGAAGTGTTGTGGTTTGGGGTTTTTTTAAGTGAAAATAAGGAGTAATGAGAATCTCGTCTATTAAATATGATTCCTCGCCTTTGATTTTAATACTTTTCTAATTACATAGCTCATATTCTGGAGATTAGCTGTCATTTATCAAGTGTTGGTATCTCCTGCAAATCGATTTTTCTTTTAGATGTGGTTGAATTTCTGACCATCAGGAGCTGCCTTTCTCTATCTGAAACAGGTTTTATTTTTATCCTTTTTTGCTCAAGTTGTTTTATAGTTGCATTCCTTATAGAATTATTTTCTCAAGTACCTGTGAAAATTTTGTATGATTAGTCTTCAAAAGATGGAAAAGCAGAGAAAAATAACAGATCCAGGGTGCTGACTTTGAGCTTTATACAGCTTTTCATTGAAATTTATTGCGAAAAATTCAGAATTATATTGAAACTATCAAATGCCTCTGAACAAACGCTGGTGTGATTGATTGTCCCTAACACCTGAGACAGATTTCCTGCATCACCAAAATTCAGCTTTAGGAGTGAGAGATGGCTTGACACTTGTCATGAGTTAGAGCTGACCTGCAGGGCTATATTCAGTTTCTGCAATGAAAATATGAGTTATTCCTCATTCTTCCATGCTCATGTTCTGCAAATGCTTGGATAGATGGGTTAGATTATTTCTGCCCCTTACGGTGAAATTCTCAGACGAAAACTTTCACAGTTACACACTTCAGATCCTCCCATGGGAGTCAAGAGGAAAGGGACAGCTGTTTATATTCCTACACACCAACACTTCATCTGTTGGAGAAGGTGGTTTTGTCTGGACTCATATTTGGTGCTGTGCTGTGTAAGTGTTTTGGAGAGAAGGATAGTGAGAAAATGAAGTCATCTGGCTGAAAAAAGCTTTCTTCCAGGTTGGAAAAAACTACCTGCAGCAGATCAAGCATAGGGAAAAAACGCGAGGAACTGCAAAGATATAATTTGTGATACATACAGAAAATGAGAGCAGAAATTCACTGAATGCATCATGGAACACTGTAGACTGGAAGGGGCCTTGAAAGATCATCTGATCCAGCCATTCTTGTGAAAGGAAGTCTGGATTGAGTTATTTTGACCCTTGTCCAGCCACTTTTTGAAAACCTCCAGAGATGGAACCTGGAACTCTACTGCGTTCCTTTGGAGGCTGTTTAACTGATTGATTATTCTCACTGTGATTTTAATTTTTTTTTTTAATAGAATCACAGAACGTGCTGAGTTGGAAGGGCCCCTCAAAAAAAAATTATTTACCACCCTCTTGGTCTATAATTACACACATTGAATTTCTACTCATCCTAATGAAATTTCAAATAAAACAACTTTATAATCTTGAAGAAACATAACCACCAGAATTCCATGCCTTTGAGATTGAGATAAATTTGTGGATTTTTTCTAATTTGTTGTTGTTGTTGTTTTGGTTTTTTTTTTTGCCATATACATGGATGGAAAGATGAGAGTACAGTTCTTTAATTGGAAAGTCTATCCACAGCCACAGAACTGACATACCTAAAGAAAACTGGTTATGTCAAAACAAAACGTGCCAAAGCAGCAGGAGCTGAAAACTTAGTCTAATGCTTTTATCTGAAGCTTCAGAAATCAGCTGTCCCTTATGCAGCCTGTCTTAGAAATGCATTTAGAACGTGTAAAAATGTCAGAAGCAGATTTAACAAAATCACTGCCTTTTATTATTTGGTTTAAAAAATTGTTTTATGCCAAGGTCTTGGCAAAATTCGTGGCCCATGTGTAATATGGAAATAGCAGTAAGTGAGCATTTCATTCAGTGTCCCTGAGATTAGCTCAGTTGTTGCAGCGTTGATCTCTGTAGAATTTTAGACACTACCATTTCATTTTACAGATATACTTTTAGAGTAGTTCATTTTGCAGAGGGATTAAGAATTTTATTACAAACCTTTACCAAATTTCTTTGTTGTTCTACTTTTTCAGAATCCCTTTTTTGCATGATTATTTCCTCCAGAAGACATCTCAGATCATGGGGAAATATACTGCTTGTGTTCAAGACAATAGAAAACCTCTCTGGGAAAAAAAAACCCACAAAAAAATCCCCAAATTAAACAAAACCACTGACACACAACCACACACTGACTCATACAACCCCTGCAGCTTTTAGTTACTTTTCTGTTACTGGTGTCACTGCTAGGTTCCCATAATGAACATTTAGTGCAAGACACTGTTCCAAAAATGTCTAAACCATGTTTTAATGTGAGCTTCTCTTTTAGTCTCGGCGCTTAACTGACTTGAACTTCAGTCACTGTTTGAGGAGAGCTAACCAAACCCTTGGAAAAAAAAAAAAATCTATTCTGCTCACAAGAGTGTCCTTTTTGCCAGACTATGGCTTTACTGTTGTCTGAGTGCAGCGTGTCTTTCCCCTCATACTGGAAGGGAGAAAGCAGAACTTTTTGATTTCTTGGAAACTCTCAGCCTGCAGGTTTAATTTGCTGGAAGGGTGCTCAAGGTAACATGAAATTTGGCTTTATAGAGCAGCAGGCAGGGGAACTGATGGTGAGTAGAGCACATAATCTGTGATGCCCTCTAAGGAAGGAACTTGAGGAGCTGTGCATGAAGTTCATTGGCATATCAAAGGTACAAGGAGCCAGAGCCTAGATTATTGTCTCTGGACTCTGTCTGTCCTTCAGGCACACATTCACCTGCACACAAAAAGCGTGGTGGCTTTACAATTGCTCACAACTCCTGCCAGAAACCCCTCCCGGCTTCCTGCAGCTCCTCTGCACCAGCAGCATTCCTGACCTGTCAGTGGATGCAAATTGGCCAGCAAAAGATTTGAGAGCTTTTTTAAGGAGGTAAATGCCTTCTTAAGTTTATCTGCACAAAGCCTGTAGCTCCAGATCACCGGTATTTCTGCTGTAAATGTGGTTTTAGCAGTGGATTAAGTCTCTCAGAAATAGATTATGTTCTGTACACAGTCATCCAAAGGCTACGAGAATTTGTGTGGGATGGCTTCAGCTAGGTTGGGATGTATATTTTGGCATTGAGACACTCACGAGGAACATGAATAGCACATGTGCCAGAGCTGCTGGTGCTTTAAAGCTCCAACACTGAGCAGGACAATAATGCTATTAAAAATATGTATTTTCTGTAATCCTTAAATCCCTTCTTAAGCAAGGAGCTCCGAGTGAGGTAGCTATTCTTGGCACTTCAGTCATAATGCTGAGTAGTGTGATATTTCCTAAAATGAAGGGTAAATGAAAAGCCTGAGCAAACAAAGCGACTGAGAAGTGCTGATCCAGTAAAATGTGCAGACTCACATTCTACTATGTATTTCAAATGACCTTCATCAGTTCTGGTGTTCCTAGGAGCAGAAGAGGCAATTCCATTGTACTTGTTACACTATTGCAGAGAAGTGTGGTCTCTATAATAGTATTATTATTGATTATATTAATGAAGAAGCCCCCTCTACCCTTAAGCCCATGTTGGACTTCATACTCCACACAGTCATAATTAGAAAAGGCTCCTTTGGCTGGCAATTAAAGCTCTGACAAATGGAAAAGAGGGAATGCCTGGGGAGGAAGGCAGTCCCTTATCGTCCCTCTGCAGGGAGCACCTGACACATAGAAAGGTGCCTCCAGTGCTCAAGCTGTGCTGTTTGACCAGCCACTATAAAACTTCCTCCTTATCAGATCCTTTATGTGCCTCCTCAAATTTAACATTCCTTTTTTCTTTGATCCACTGGTGTTGCAACTGCGTTCTGTTCTTATCTGGGATTTTGTTCCTGAAATAAAAATGGCAGTTCCTGAGCTTTAAATTGAATTGACAACGAACCTGGAGCTCCTTGCCACAGAAATGTAAATGAGGAATGCCAGTGTGAGCAGAAGATAAGGTCCGTGTCTTCTTCTGTGCGAGTCCACAGCAAATATTTCTCTGGCACCCACATTACTTATGCATTGCTCATTATGGGGCTAGAGATGTTGGTAATATACAACAATACAAGAGAGATAATCTGACCAAAAGGTGACAGTGTAATTAATTTCAAATGGCAGAGGCACCTCATGAGTATAATTTAACACCAACTTCATGAAGGTACTGCACTGCAGTAATTAGTCAGTAACGACTCTCACCCAGTCCATGTGGTTTGCTCTGATGGCAAGGTCACGTTTTCTTGACTGCCCTTAGTCAAACTTCCTAGAACTGATAACAAGAATAGTGGATTTAGGATTAGATCATGCTTTCTCTCAGGTATTGTTGCATTATGAACATGAGAGTGCCTTTTTTTCTTGTCTCAATTTCTTAACTGTGTGAGTGCTTGAAGCTTATTTTCAGGGTGAACAGAAGTTCTGGACCACTGAATTTAAAAATGTGTTATTGACTGGGTGACTGGAGGTCCTTACTAATGAAATATCTACTAGTCACAGTGGGGGAACATTCTTTTAAGCATTTATAAATGGCATTTGTGTGCAAAAAATTCTGTTCATTGACAGAAGCAAAGACACATGGGCTCAGGCAGATAATGACAGTGGCTGCAGAAACTGAGTAAAATTCTGGAACTGGTATGAAAAGTTTTGCTTTGTTTCCATGAATTAAGAATGTGCTGACGAGATTTTCATTTGCATTTAGGAAAAATTAAAATGCTGAGTTTTGCTCACAGCAATTGGGTAGTCCTTCAGCTGTCCACACACGTGTCCATAAACATAATTCCTCTTCATCCTAGACTCAGTCATGCCAGGTACCGAGCACTCTGCATCAGCCTTTGTAATTGCCTCAAATTGCATGCTTAGGGTATGACCTGGAAGTTGGTTCAGGTTTGTATTTATACATCTTTGGTTTGTGCTGAGACAGAAAGAATCTGAAGGAATTCTTCACCATGTGGGTTTGGAAAATGTGTTTGAAATGTGCTGTGTGCATTGCTAGGGCTTGGTTTAAATGCATGTGCCCTGGTTCAAGACAACACAGAAGGCCAGGTGTGGGGAGGAAGCTCAGAGCCCTGTTTTGTCCCTTTTCAGACAAAGGCATTTGTGGTGGTCAGAAATAAAAGCAAAAGGAGCTTTGTGATTTGTATTTTGATTGAATATTTTAAAAAGTTCACTCCTAGAACTGATGCAATTGCAGTCCTGGGCTAGCAAGCAAATGCTAGAAGGAATTCTTAATATTTGGGGGAAACATTTTGGTCTCTTGTCTCCCTAGGAAGAAATGCCAGTATATTGACCCTTTTAATGGAATATATTGATTCTCACAATTTTTTGGGGGTGGGAAAGCTTTTCACCCAGATATAATTTCCAGGTTGAAGTAGAGATGCAGCACTAGTCAGAAGAGGATTTATACCTGGATGGGGAGGAGGCTCAGGTGTCCAAGCCATTAGAATAAGGATTGACCAGAGAGGTCTGTAGCCCTAAAACATGCTTCTCCACACAGCACCAGTCTCCTTCAGGACAGATTTCACTCAGCCTCGTTTCCTGCATCCCTGTGCTCTGTGAAACTACTAAAACACTTCACTAGACCAGCAGGGATGAGGCTGGCTCTGTAACTTGGGGGGAAAGTCATCAAAATAAACAGAGCAGAGAGCTGAAGACGCTTCCAAAGTGCTTTTCATTACCTGTCTGCCAAGGCAGCGTTTCCCCTTGGTTCAGGACATATGTGGAGTAGAACAGTTGAGTAAAGAGACTGGCTGAAGGCTGCTCATTTTGTAAAATCTTCCACTGACAGTGAACAGCCTGATTCAGAGCAGATTTGTGAATCTGTATCTTCCATTTCACAAGCAGAGTCTTCAGTGCTGGTCCCAGAGCACGCTCTAGTAGAATGGCCCAGCTTTTTGCAGGATAAATAAGAGAAATAACTAAGTAAGTTTTGTCTTCTGATCCCACTGTGCAGCCAGATGAAAATATAAACCATTTTTTCACAAACTAAGGTTCTTACTTTGTCAGCACTCTTTAGATTTCCTTTTGCACTAATTGTGCCACAATCCCTGGAAACACTGAAAAAGTACTCTGGTGTAGAAGATGTAGTCATCAAACTGCAGCTCTGCCAGATTTGTTTTTGTTCTGCTTCCTGGGTGCTGTGAGCATCAGTGCACTGAGCTGGGGGATCTTTGATGGAATTTGGCTGTTCTTTCTACGAAAGCAAGACAAAGGATCAGTACACAGGGAGCCACTCCAACTTTATGTCTTCCATGGATTTCCCTGGCTTAAATTCTAGTTGACTCTCTAAGCCACTTTTCCATTTAATTTGAGCAAACGGTGCATCACAGGAGAGGCTGAAGATCTGGAATCTCAGATTTAATCTCTTCCCAAAGAACTCCTGTTTGTGAAGCCTGAGAACAACTGGAGGTGTGACAAGCTGTTAAGGATGATAAGTTATCATAGAGCATTTAATACATTGGGTTGAAAAAGGAGCTCAGTGTCTATGACTGAAGTGGTTTGGGAAAGGTTGCTCAGCAATCCAAGTCACGTCTCACTTCCAGCCGAGGGTTGTGTGCACATTGCCTTGCTTTATATCACTTTCTTTTATGAGGCTGAAAAAGCATTTTGTTCTTTAAACAACTTCCCAAAGCTTTTTATCTAACTGGAAAATCAGATTAAAAGACACTCTTTAATGTAAGGTAGCTAATTGCTTTACGTATGTCTGGATACAGTGGTGGAAATATATATAGGGATTAACAGCAGTTTTATCTCTTTCCAGGAAAATGTGTCTATTATAGACTTGAATGAAAGGTCCAAACTGTACAGACTGAACAAGAAATATACAAAATCCTTAAACTTTTACTTCTTTCAAATGATTTTTATCTAAAAATTGTTGATTTCTATACAGTGTCCCCTTCAACAAGCAACATTTCTCCCCGGCTAAAGCACTTGAGACATCACCTATTACAATCTGTGTTTTACCAGGTTGGAGCAGTGGCTATTTTTTGCCAAATAAATAATGTTCACACTGAAATAGTTTGACAATGGAACACTGAGTATAAATAATATTTATGTTATAAATATATTTATATATTGGAATACTTCTGCAGAGAACCCTGCATGGGTCTTTGTTGAGGTTTATTGTGGTTACATGCTCATCTGAAATGAGTGTGTTAGTTTTGTCAGCTTGGCAGAACTGCTGGCACTCTGATCTCTCCATTACATGGAAGATAGAAATAAGAAATCCAGTGAGAGCATAAATGGCTGTGCTCTATTTTTTTTTTTCCATTATTTTTCAATATTGTATTTAATTTTCTACAGCTGCTATTTTTGGGTTGGCCTTGGCTCACCTGTAGGGAACTGGCCAGAGGACTCTGGCTCCGACTAATGCTGCCTCTGTTCCCAGGGTCATCCCAGCACAGCCTTCACTGGTGTCCTCATCATCCTCGCTGGTTATTATTCTATTTTAAGACTGAAATGGGACAGCTCTGCTTTCTAATCCTTGGAACAGAGTTTTGGAAGTAAAATGTCTTCATTTTCATTTTACAGTCATAAAATTTACTCCTTTTTCATCTGCTATTTCTTGCTTCCTAATTAAAATTATACTTGGACCATAAAACCCCCTCTCATTTCATAGAAAAGCAAATCAATTTCTTTAGCTACTGCCTGAATATAATGAAAAAAACCTGTAACCCACAAATTAATGTGGTTGAATTGGTCAGCACAGAGTCTGACCTCGGTAAATTTACTCTAGGTCCAGGTCTAAGTTGATTAAATTGTACATCAAAGTGGGCCAGAAGTCCCGTTTCTTTGAACTAAAATTTTCAGTCTTTCCCAGAATCCATGCAGATAATTTGAAACACTGTGAGGGTGGCTGTGTGGGCTGGCCAGCAGGCAGTGGGAATGAGGTGCAGCCATTTGTCAGGCGAGGCACAGAGTGACTGCTGTTGTACAAAAGCTCACACCGAGTGCCTCTTCCCTCGTGCTGGTGCCCCTGGGGCTGTGAGCAATTTGTTTGCTCTGATGCTCGTGCCAGGGTACCCTTTTAGGCAAGAGCCAGCTGGGGCACTTTGGGGTTTTGTGTGCCAAGGTGTGAAGAGCAAGCTCAGTGTTCAAAATAATTCCCAGTTTCTGGTGAGTGTTGTTGGAGACCACTGGATGCGCTAAGGAGCTGGGGTATTTGAAGGGATTTCAGAAGATGGTAGAATTTGTAAAGATTTTTGTCCTTCCCCTGCTGGAAATTAGTGTTTGCAAATGGCTTTTTAAATATAAAATGAAAGAATTTTCCTTACTCAAAATAACTACTTCTTAAAGAGAATTGCCAATGGAACCAAAAGTGATTTATAGCTGTGCCTCGTACAGTTTCTGTTTTAGAGATGATAAAAATAATGTTATCTGGGAAAAGCTGGATTGTCTGCCAACCGCCCTCCCCAGTAATACAGCCTGATAAAGTAGCTTGACTCAATTTACCAAACTGTTTTCACAGAGATGTTAACGTTTTAGTCAAGGAGGAAACTTCATGGGAAACAAAGATGAAACTTTAGACCTTAAGTCCCCTCCTTAATGACTACTTAGATGAAAACTGCCTCAATTCACAACAGTCTGTGCTCATTCATCTCCTGAGTTTTACTGACAGCATCAACTTAATTGGCCACTTTAATTTTACAAGCTTCAGTGCAAGCTTTATAATTCGGCATGTTATAACTTTAGGTTAACTAAGAGTGGTTCTGAAGCAAGAAAAATACACAGTATAGCATTTTACATTTATTCAATACTCTCAAGCTGCCACCACCTCTTTCTGGCAATACACATAATCTCTTCACTCTTTTCATACATATTAAGGAAAGAAGAAATAGCTGTTTTGTTAAGCTTCCCATAGCCAGGCTTGGGCAGGAGAAGCTGTTTAGTGAAGCTGGGTGGTGTGTAGTGCTGTGTCTTTAGTGCACTTCGGGCTCTTGTCACCCTGAACTGCTTTCTTTCTCATTTTGTTTGAGTTGCACCTCAAAATAGACCCTGCAGCAGCCCTGCAGAGCCTGCCTGCCCTGCAGAGATAAAATGGCTCAGGTTTCTTTGGACTGAAGAGCAAAACACAGCAGATTCTTAATAGCAATTTTTTTTTTTTCCCTCAGGTAATGATTACAGAACTAAATTTGATTTCTAATTGCAACTTTGTGCGACATCTACGTAAAGGTTGTGCTAGAAGTTACCAGAACCTAGTGATAAACTGCAGGTGTGTTTTAGCAATGCCTTTCTTCAATAAATCTGCACTTTCCTCAGTGCTTCATTGAAACCCTAAATCAAATCCTAGCCCTAACCCTTATCAGACAACTTCAGCCTTCTGGTGCATTGCTAAGGATGGCCAGTCTTCCAGAGAGCCCAGCAGTGCTCGGTGAGTCTGTACAACCTTGAATCATGGCCTGCAAGATTGATTTACTGACTCTGCATAAAAAGTCACAGTTCCGATTCTTCTGATTCTGAGTACAGGCTCTGAGAGAAATGCTGTGTCCTTTAGGCAGACAATGTGGTTATCTGAAGCATATATTTGAGGTAGGGTTTTTAAACTGACTTTGTACATCATTAATTTTATGTTCTGTATAATAAGCTCTGCTCTAGATTAATCCCTAAAGGCCAAATATTATTCCTGTTACATAGACCCAATGTTCTTTTACAACTGGAAAGTTTCCTCAAGGAGAGGACAGTTTTGCAACATTCATATTAGCTCTCCCAAAGAAGCCTTCTGCCCACAAGATGCTTATCTTGTGAACTTTAAGCTGTGTTCTTTTTTTTTTTTTTTTTTTTTTTTCTTCCCCTTTAATTCTGTTTTCTAGTAGAATGCAGCTGTTGCAGTGAGTGGAAAGTGATGATGTGTCCACAGAACAAGAAATGGTGCTGAAGGTCCTAGCCAGTGGTTTCAACTAAGGAAGTGGACACAAGCCAGTAGAGGGTTTATGTAACTTCATCTCCTTTTGTACTCAGTGCTAATCCCTTTCTTTCTGGTCTTTTGAATTTTTTTCACTTTTTTTTTTTTTTTAGTACTGGTATAAATTTGAGGATAGAGAGTATAAATGCCTGGTTTCTTTGACTAATAGTTTATAGAAACCAGAAACAGCAAGCTTTGTCGCTCAGCATGAAATGTTCCAATTCTGAGAAAACCAATTGTTCTTTTCATTTTTAACAACTAAGCAGTTATCCAGTCCTGCTTTTCAGGAACACCCAAAACTTGTCCTCAACCTCATCAGTGTTTGAATATGTGAAGAATGTAAGACTGAACCTGCAGCTGGTAAATTTTCCCTTGTAGTGTCCTTACTTTCACGTTTGTAGATTTATCCAAGTTCAGCTAAATTCTACTTGTTGTGAAACTCATTTGAATCCCGGTTAACTCAATAATCTTGCTCAGGATTTACGCTGGTTTTCCTGAAGGAATAAATTGGTTCAATAATACCACAATCATAATTGAAAATTATGAAAAAACCCAACCAAACAAAACAAAACCAAAAACAACAATAACAACGAAAAAACCAAACTAAAAAAAAACACTCCCCAAAAAACCCAAACCAAACCAAAAAAACCCAAACCAAACCAAAAACCAAAGAAACAAAAAACCCCAAGCCAAATAAAAAAAACCCCAAACCAAAAGAAAAAAATAAACCAAACCAACCCCCCCACACACACACCTAAACCTAACCAGAATATTAAAATGAAATGTCATTGCATTTGTGGATTCAGAAGGAGAAGTCACATAGAGAACCCTCTCTTCCTCTGAGGGTTCAGATTCTTTGCCCAAGCGTTTTTTTTTTTCTTTTGGTTTTATGATTTTTGTCCAACATGTGGGTAATTTGCTGACCCATTCTCGAAAATGTAAGGCTTCCCATTACAGATAATGTGGGGTTTGGAAGCTGTAATTTTGCAAATGCAACATTTTAATCTGTGTGCCTTTCCCCTGCCAAATCTTTCCTTCACGCCTCTGTGGTCTGACTTGATTCCAGAAAAAAAATCAGGATTGCATTACATGTCTCTTTTTTCCTCCAAAGTTGGCCAGGATACTATTGCCTTTCTCCTACATGGCAGTGTAGTAATATCATCCACCTCCCTAAAACATCATGTCATTTGTAATCCTGGAGTATAAATCAGGATTCCCTTCTTATCTCTCCTAAGAAACTTCTTACGAGGAATTGAACCTCCATGGGTATGGAAAGAAACCCCCCATCTTTTTAACAAACAGATTTGACATGTTTTATCTGAAATCCTAGAATTTGGAAAATTCTTGGGTTTATTATATAAAATGACTTTCTTTAATCATCTCAAACCAACTGGCATTTGAGCCTTTCCAACTAATTTAGGAGTTCTGCACTGTATTCTGTTAACATTAGGAGTCTTTGCTGAGAAAGCTTCTGTCCAATTTTTCTTCAAAGGAATGCTTTTTGGAAGACCTTATGATTTTATGCTCAGTGCTTTCCAGTAGACACTCATTGCATAAGTCTTCTGCTTTGATAGTTAGTGATGCAGGAAATTGTGATGTAGCCTTGAGGCTCTGCCACTTCCTGTTCTTCCAGGATCGTGTTTTAAAATGCAGCCACAACTCTCAAATTAGTTTATTATAGAAATAGTTGAGAAAACTCTTCACTTGCTAATTTGCAGGAATTGAGTATGCAACAGAAGTGCAAAGAACATTTCCATGTTTATTTGCTGCAACTGGAACAAGGATGTGCTTCAGTGCAATGGCTATCTAGAATCCAAACACACATTTCAGCTTCTGCTTTTGCAGGCAGGTCATAAATTTGGCTTGCAATAACTGCTCACAGCTGCTCACAACTCCTTCCTTTGGTTGTTGGGTTTGGTTTCGGGGTTCCTTGCGATTCCATTCACTGTTGGGGGAAAAAGCAGGGTGGATTCAACTGCAGTAAGAATTTACTTAATGTGCAAATGCACGTGGGTAAGTCTGCAGTGATGGAATGATCTTTAGGGACATGAAAGCAGCTAAGTTCTTGTTAACGGAAAACAGTGGTTTTATACTTGGAGAGCAGCAATTCATTTCAGCTGGGCTTCTCAAGATGCGTTCATTGGTGGAGCGTGTGCCAGGCAAGAGCTCAGTTAGAGTGGGAAAAAGTTTCCTTGGTCATTGTGGAATAGCTTGTGTCTGATCAGTCCTATTCATACTTATATGTAATTACATAATCTTGATGTGGATTGAACATATTCTTAAAGTTTTTGTCCAAGAATGTAAGTTATACTGCAGCAGCGCTTTGCATCCGACAAGGGAACCAGTGTAATTTGTACAGTAATTTGTAATATTTCCATTTTTTTAGAAAAGCTGTCCTTTTCAAGAAGTTTCTGATGACCTCCTAAGAGCCTTTTCAATGGGAATTATCATGCTTTTGTATAACGCGCAATAGTATTTTATTGTGTATGAGATGGCATAAAATCATTCATTCTTCTCTCAGAGCTGCCAGCAAAATTGGGTTTTGATTGAGAATGAGTTACTGTGAGGTAGGGATAAAAGGTCAATTGATATGCTCCTGAAATAATTGAGACAACCTTTCTGAGAGATTAGTAGGCAGTTTTATTTCTTTATTTTACTGATGCAGGAGTAAGGCAGATGGAATAAGTACAGTTGGTGGCCGAAACTGAATTGTTGATCAGGGATTTCTTGGTGCTCAACTTAACACACATTAAACTGTATCCAGCAGAAGTAGAAACTCTGCAGTCAGCTGAAGCCTCCACTGGATCCCACACTTCCCACTGCTTCCTGTTAATTAAAACCCAGCAAATGTGCACATTGTGTTTGGTTACACAGATTCTAGGAAGTGTTAAAAAACTTGAGGCATATTAATGGCTTTAAATTTAAAGCTCATTAGCCACTGCCCTGTTGACCAGCTGAAGAGAGTTTCTCAGCACTCCTCTGGGCCAGTGCCACTTCACTCTGCCATGGAAATACACAAATATTTGCTGGCTTAGCTAAAAATGTTTGGGAATTCTGGTGGCATCCTTGGGCAAGATAGCGAGGCTGCCTGCTCTCTACAGTAGATCTGGCTCAGTTAAAGGTATTGCCTCTCATTTGTTTAGAATGCAAAGGAGTATTTTTTGTCAAAATACTTGTTTAATCTTATGTTTATTGCCAGAAGATTTTAATTTTTTTAATATAGTGTAATTGGTAAAAGTGTGTGTATGTTTGTTTGTGTGTGTGTGTGTTGTTAGGACCAGGATTCTGAAAAAGCCCCTTCAGAGCTGAATCTTGCTATAAATTGATAAACACAGCCTTTTTTTTCTCCAAATGCTAAGGTTTGTAATTCATTGCCTGAATGTTGACCCAGTGTTATGTGAATTGTGGCTTCATCAAATGAAACAGGATCACTGAGCATTTTGAAGACAGATTTTGCAATATCAGAGCATTGCCTGTTTCCAGATAAATCTTAACAGTTTCTGATGAAATTTCTTTGAGATCTGATGAACAGAAGGCTTAAAGTAAAATCCATGAAACATGTATGCAGTGAGAAATCTATTTTGACATGACACCTTTGAGTAAAATCCTTGGAACACCAGTTCCAAATCTGCCTCTCTGGCTTTTGACTTGTACCATTTAAAATTTTCTGTTAACAATCAATCAATCAATCAATCAATCAAAAAAAAGAAAAAAAAAAACAAAAAACCTTGCAGTTTGGGCTAAATAATGGATTCTCAATCATCTGGTTTTATGAATATTTTATTATTTTCAGTTCATTAATATTTACGGGAAGCTCCAGTAATCAGGATCCACAAAAAAATGTTATTTGAAGCGATGCTCCAAAAGGTCTGAATTGTCTTTACCCAGAACTGACTTGTTCTTCTGTCTTTATTTTGTGAACTTTTGGTCTTCGACTTAGTGGCAGTCTGCATGTTCTAAATAAGCTCACTGAAGCAGTGCTGAGCTAAGCAGAGAGAATTACAAATATTCCACTCAAAGAAGACACAAACTGACAAAACACACATGAAAGATGTTGGCCCATGCACATCCTTACCTTTCCCCATTCCTCTCTTCGCTCTTCCCTAGATCATAGATGAAGAAGAGACCCAGTTCATGAGCAACTGTCCCGTTGCTGTGACTGAGAGCACACCTAGAAGGAGGACACGCATCCAGGTGTTTTGGACAGCTCCTCCCACCGGGACAGGATGTGTGATCCTGAAGTAAGTATTTTAATGCATCTGAAAGTAAAACTCAGTTAAGAAGTCAAATATTTATTGGAACCAGTGGAGTTCTTAATTCTTTTTTTATTCCTTGGACACATTTGACCAAGTTTGGTTCTACTTGCACAGTGAAATGTTAGCAATTTAAAGCCTAAATATTCAAAAGGAACTCCAAGCCTTCAACAACCATTGAGTCAGCAACCTTAACTAAACTTGCTAACCTTTAGCTTCATATTAAAAAATCTAAAAATTCTTAATTTTTAAGATCAAAACTGCATCCCTCTGGTGGGTAAAAAACATGCTCTTAGTTGAGAAGAATAATAGGAGTGTCTGCAAAGTCATGATTGCCTAAACGGACCTTTATGAGAAAAACCAGATCTGTTTGTTTAGAGGTGAATCCTGTCATTTTAGACCTGAGATCATTTTCTGATCTTTTACTATTATTATATACTCTCATGGGGAATCATGCTTTTCAAGCAGTAAATAAAGACAACTCTGTGTATGTTCACTTTGCTTTAGGGTTGCTCACTGGTCTGTAGAACTAAAGAGTGCCAGAGAAATGTTGTCCTGTCTCTTAAGACTTCATTTGCTGTATTTAATTGGACAGATTGGTCAAATATTCATGGACAATTGGGATTTCTTTGCTTGCTTTGAATCCATGTCTGGGAGAAGCCTTAAAAATTGCTAAGGTGTGCCCTGCAGCAGACCGAAGTATTTTGAAGGGGCTTTGCAGTGCTGGGGATAGTGAGGTTTAGGCTTTTAAGGAAAGAATATCACAAAGGTTGTGCTGAAGATAGTTCAGGCCTGTTCAGGAAAACATGTTATTAGAATTGCAATTGATTTCTGGACAGGCTGTGAAGTTGCCACCAGCAAAAATGGTCCGTGGCTGCTTTCCTTTCCCCCTGTGCTTCCCTTCTCCTCTTGCTGATGGGCATGAGACAGAAAGTCTCTCCTCTTCCACATCTCTGAGGGTTATTTAGTCTCAACTCTGGCTCTGGAGTAGTCTCAAATCTTTGCCTTCTACTTGCTGCTTCTTAGTTCCAGTATAATAACTTTAGGGATCACCTGGTTTAATGTGTACTAAAGCAGCTCAAGAATACATTTACAGTCTTTACAGTACACTCAGACAAGTGTACATCAGGCTGCAATAAAACCTGTTGTAAGTTGTGTTATGTTTATAGATGGAATATTTCAAGAGATTCCTTGGCAATCCAGAAGATTCCTTGGGTGTTGCTGAGATTTTGATCAGGAAAGCTCCTCAGTCCTCCCCCTAGGGCTGACCCCCTTTTAGCTGCATAGCCAATATTGCTTGAGGCACTTGCTATTTAACTTAATTAATAATAAGGTGATGATGTTTTATACGGCTTTTTGAAGAGACAAGATTTAAACTTTAATCCAGTAATGATATTCAAAAACACAAGTTGATGGATTTATTTTTTTTCATTACTGTCCTAACTAAAATTGCCATCACAAAAAAAAATTAGCTAAGGTCTATACTTTTCTCACTGAAACTTAAACATCTGTGGTTGAAGTTGTTTCAGGGGCCTGTCTGGGTCTTTTCAGAGAAGGAGTGCAGTAAAGTACCAGCAACTGCAGGATCTTGATAAGTGTTTCTTCTCTCTCCTTGCTGCTAGTCAGGTCATGCTGGGTGTTCAACACTGATTTTTTCTGTGAAGTACTCGAATTCTTGCAGGAAAGCCAAGAGAGGCTACAAAATGTAACAGTCAGAACTGCAGCTCTGATGTTCTGCACATGAAAGTAGGAAATTGCCACTGTCTCAGAGAGTGTGCAGAGTGAACCAGGGGTTTACAACCTCCTCAGGCTTGCTGGACGTGCCAGCAAAACACTGCAGTGCCAACAAAGAGCTAGATTGAAGCTGGCTGGCACCAGTTTTCATAACCCATTTGGGAAAACAGAAGAGCAGCTTGGAAGGGCAGGCTCCAGGAAAAGGGAAGATGCTGGTAAATAGGTGGCCCCCTATTTGCAGTGTGCTGGGGGTGTCTCTGGGGTGTGTGCGCTGCTGAAAAGTGACAGGAAAAGTTGTTAAGGACCTTTCAGGAAGGATTATATGAGAAATAGAAGCTTCCTCCCAATGAGTGCCTTGTTGACCTCAGAGGGTATGGAACAGCTCCATGCCCAGGACTGTTTAAAGAAAGAATGGCCATTATTAAGTTACCAGAAATTAACCTCATAATGTGGCCTTTGTTTGTGCTGCAGTGCAGCCCCCCATGGCCCCAGGCACAGCAGTCACTTCTGGCGTTGACAACATTTACATTTTCTCATTTGCATGTAAAGATTTGATGGCATGTGAATTAGAGTTTGCAGTCAGCCTTCTTCACAAACCCTCTTTATGGTCTGCTCCTATAGAATAGAATGGAAGCTTTGGAAATAATTTGGAAATAATTGTTGGAACATCGGCATTGGAAAAAAATATTTCACAGTTATTTTAGGTGATAAAAGCAAAAGTCTAAAGGCAGGTATGGTTTTTAAGAGTTAAATCCAAACTCATCACGGAAAAATTCTGAAGCCTTGAACTTTAAGGGAAACAAACCCTCTGTATTTTTCTTTCTTCTGTATGTGATGGGAGTGCAAATATTTTTTTAGTTGTCAATACATATCTGATTCAATCCTCATGGGCTATGATAACTTTGTTTTAGAATTTCCAACACAGAATAGCAGCATTTTGGAGCCCTCCTGAATCATGAGGATTTACTTTTTCCCTATGCTGTGATCTACTGACTTCAGTATATTGAAAAGTTAAATGTAATCACAAGTTAAACGTAACTGATCCATAAAAACTTATTACAGTTTAAGTGCCAAATAATGTAATTTTTTTTACTGGTGGTATAACTAAGCAGATTCTTCCAGGAAGCTTTTCCTGGACCAGCAGTGAGGTTTGGGAACAGCTATTTTTCTGCAATTCGTGAAGTCTGATAGCTTTGGTAGAAAGATTTGCTCAGATTTGGGTAGTAGCCTTCCCAGAGCTCTCTAGGCATGGTGCATGTGATCAGTGTGGCTGTGACAAGCACAGAATGACACAGACAAATGGGAATCTGTAGCTGTAGGGTTCAGCAAGGGATCCTAAATCATTTGACTTGTGCACGCCTGTGTGTAGTGCTGGAGTCCCTCCTGACTGCAAAATACAAAGTTTAAGGGAAAAAAACATGTTTGAATTTGACTTATTGTCACTGCCTTTCTTTCTAAAACATCTCTTTCTGCATGAAGACTTAGAATTGTCAGGAGAAAAAAGAAGAAAATGGATTAACATATGATGTTGTGCTGTAATTACTTAGTTGAGAATAATTAATGTGTTTTCTTCATTCCCAACAAGAGATGACAGTGACATACCCTAAAGGTTTGAATCATTCTGGACTCTGCCAGCACTAAGTATGCTTCTGGAATGCAAACAATAGCTGAGGCTCCATTTATCCACACGCTTAGGCCTGTGCTTGAGTCTCACTGAAGACATGAGATAAAAGTCTTTTATTTTACACACTGCTTGGAAGACCCTCAGGCTTCAAGCCCTCTTTCCTATTTGTCTGTTTGGACCTTCCAAGCTGTCATGCTTTGCACAACTTGCTTGTTTCCATGTTGACAGTGCACTATTTCTCTGCCTATCTTCTTCCCCTTGGCTCTTGTGATTGATGGCACATCAATGTGCCACACGTCAAGAATGGGAGGGTCAGGTCATTGCTTCGTCTTCTGACAAAAATTTCTGTTTTAAACCTCTCTTGCTAGGTTCCTGAGCTCTTCAGAATGCATTTGCTTTCTAGGATCTAGGATCTTTGAAAATCTACTGTTAAAACCTTCTTGAGAAAAGTTAATGTTTATTTTTGCAATGTGAAATTGTGCAGAAAATGATGACATAGACAGTAGAGCTGTGGCAGAGCCAGGTGGTGCTTGTATCATCACATGGAAGTGAGAAATTTTCAGGGTCTTGAACCCTGTCTTGGTCAACCTGTTTTAATATTTTGTTGAAGTGAGTGAAAACTGTTTTGAGAAACACCTATGTTTCTTAACAACACATATGTTTTTCTACATGCAAACTTTCATGCTTGGCTTAGCATGTTCTACTTTTCATAAACAGTAGAACAGGACACATGCTTATATATATATATAATATATATAATATATATATATATATACACACAAATATATATATATTTGTACTCTGACAGCTAATATTCACAGGCTGTGCTTAATTCTATAAAAGAACCTCCAAGTAATGGAAATTTACCTTGTTAGACAAGGAAAGTCTAAAGTATGGATTTCAAATAGTGATTTGTCCCATTGAGCAAAAAAAGGACAATAAATGTTAATTGAAAGCCTCTTAGTAATGGAAAATTACCTCTTTTATGTTGCTTTGAGCCCCAGGCTTCTAGAGTCAGCTGGTTCTTTGTGTTCTTCAAGACAGAGTCTTAGCTGGGTGTGGTACAGAGCAGGGTAAAGGTCTGACCCAGGTAATTGTGGGAAATAAAGCACAAACAGTTTTCTGCAAGTCCCTTGGATTCTGTTATAGAATACAAGAGAGAAAAAAAATGCTGTCAAGTTCTTAGCTGGTCACATATTAAAATTTCATGGTAGGGGGAGCCTTGTTAATATCCAAATTGAGTAACTGTGTCAGATGGTGTAGATCTCGTGAGGAGTCAAGTACTGTGAGATGGTAATTATCTTCTCCTCCTTTAGCACTTGCTACTTTTCACCGAGGCTGAGATTAATTATGGAATTCGGCAAGTGATGGCCACATGCAGATAAGTTATATTCAATTTACTGTTTAGAGGAGAAACCGCAGTTGGCTCTTGAACTAATTGAGTTCTCAGACAACTCATGTGACTCGTGTGGTAAATGTAGCAAAAGTTCCTGCAGACAAGTTATTTATTCTTGCTATATGCATCGTGCTTAAACAACCAACAAATTAAAATCTGCTCTCTGTAAATACTGCTCATTGCCATTAGTACTTGCAGGAATGCACTGTGCTCATCGTAGTGTCTCTGCTGTTTGTTTCTGGAAATGTGTTCTGAGCCATCTCTAGGGATATGTTTCATAGTTCCTGAGGAAATGTGTGGAGTTTCTCATTTTCCTGAAAATGTAATTATCATCATGATTTTAATTACACTGGCTCTTGTTTGCATATAATCAGAGAGCAGAGGAATTTTAAAGAATTCCAGCCTTCTAAATAAGAACTATGGTATATTTAGTGTATATCAAGCAAAATCTTTTAGACAGTTGTGCTACTGGAGCAAAGCTGTCCTGTCTACGAGGTCAAATTCAGTTCCAGTCCGTGGGTCTGGGTCTTGGATATAACACTCAGTCTCCAGCCTCCTTGTGGATTCTGACTGCCCTCTTCCTCTCAAGCTTCAAAACTCTGAGGGTGAATGAACTCCAGTTTTTGAACATTTACCTTTTGATTTCTTGTAACTTCAAGCATTCTGTTGTTTCTGGCCGCTTGGCATGTCACTCTGAGTAAACACTGTGTTCTAGGAGAGACTCAAAGGAGAACCAAATGTCATAAGACCTCAGGAGTTCATAACTACATCTACATCCTGAAAGTGTCTTGGTGTGCAGCCAATCTCCTCTCTACACTCAAAACTCACAATGAGATCCCTGGTTCAGAAACAGAGCATGAGGCACCTGGATAAGAGGGCTCAAAATTCACAAGAATAGCTTTGTGGTGTGTAGATTAATTAGATTATGAGGAATGCCAAACTGAGGTGCTCAGAATGAAAGTGGATTTCAGAGTTAGTCTCTTTTACTGAAAGTGTTGGCATTATGATTCCCACAAAACCAGGATTGCATAAATTTGCTTCTAACAGAAAGAATTCCAGTTGCCAGACTGCTTTACATGGGTGGAAGCTGCAGTGCTTCTGAAACTGTTGCCAGTCATATAAAAAACATCAGATAGATGATCACCGAGTTGAACTTAAAAAAAAAAAAAAAAGAACAAACAAAGAATTATGTACAGCTTCAGCTGAAAATTTTGTTTGCTACTTTTCATGCTTGTCCTAAATCCCTCATCAATACCAATGAGCTGGCACAGGGAAAGGAAGTTGGACACGATCTGAATTTATTCAGGTTACTTGACTAAGGTGATGAAGTTCTCTGAGTAGATTCTTTGCTCCTCTCTGATGTTTTCACCACTAAAACATTTCCTTTGCTTGGCTCTACTTACCCCAATACATACAATTTTTCCTGATTTTTTTGGGATACTAACCTGATCAAAACATAGCTCAAGTCTTTCTCCATATGCTTAATTGGGTGTTTATGTAAATGCTTCATGTGGAATGTATTCTTTAAATCAAGTACCCTATGTTCTACAAAATTATGATCTTAGGTGCTCTTTTAGGATTCCTGAATACTTTGGGTTGTAATTCTTGAAGGAGATTGATGGATTTGCACTTTTTGAAAAATCATACTGTTTATTTTGAAGCAGATGAGTACAATGGTACATGGTTGATGAGCTATGAGAAATTCAGTCTAAAGTTACGTCTCTAAATTTTCCAAGTATAACAACTGACAACACAGAAACCCTGTTTGTTTGAATCAGATATTAAACATTTTATTCTGTCTTTTCCATTCATCCTCTCAGGTTGTCCAGACACTTCATGTGAATAGTTTTATCTGTTTATTAGAATACTAATAGTGGAGCAATTGAGCATAGTTGTAAAGCACTTACTGGCAGCTTTCCATTATGAGTAAATATAATGGCCAAGGAAAAAGAGAGACCAACCTGCCCTCCTTGCCTAGCAAGAGCTCTGTTCATGAAACAACAGAAAATAACAGTGTTCATGTTATAAATTACTTTATCCTTTTTCCTAATAGAATCACTGAGTCTTCTGCATCCAGAGAAACTTTTGTAATATCTGTACTACAATTTTTTGAAAAATCAAAATCTTTATCTTCTAGCTAGCTACCACACAACAGCATCTTCTGAACCTCATTTTTGATAGAGATAATAGCAGTACAGCTTAGTATTTCATAGCTTAAATAGAATATTTCATATAGATGCTTTGGATACTTCTACACAATTAAGATAACAAACTAAGATATCTCTGTGCATCCTTACAGTCCAGAGAACAAATGCAACCTTTGACAGATAGAAAACGTGCACTTTTCCATATGAGACACTTTTTATGTGCCTTCGTTTTACCCCATTCTTCACTTTTAGAGGATGTAACAGAAATGTGCCCAGCTTTAAATGGCCAGGGGCACAGATTGGGAATGAATAGATTTGGGTCCATTGCTCTCCTCCAACGCTGGGTTATTATGTACAGCTCAAATAATTTTTCAATTTTTTTCTGTTTTCTCAAGAGCAGCTAGAGGCCAGTGACTCTTCACAAATCACTGCAGGATAGAAAAGCTGGTATTGCTGTCCTGGTTCCTTAAAAATAAAATCAAATTTTCTTCATCCAGCAATTTTTTTTTTTTAAATAAGTAGGACAGAAGTTTAAACTTTTCAATGAAACTAACTTGGAACCCTATAGTTTATCTCATAGGTGAAACACCTACAGGGAGATTACTTGTGTTAGGAAGAAAGAAAAACCTGCATTTTTTATTCAGCTTCTATATTTATGTCAGCTTTACTATTAGGTGTAAGAATGCATATTTTATCTCAATATATATGTTAGCAGCCCCCTGGATCTACTGACACATCTACACTTAAAACTGAAAGCCATTTCACTACCATTTTCTCACAGGTTTAATAACTTCACAGTGGGAGCATGTGAATTTGCAAAGTGTTATAAATGGATTTTCTTGTAATTTTGTGTTCTAGATAATCTATTTTATGGTGCAATAATTAAAGTAATCCTATAAAATCTAGTTAGGTTCATTCATATGGTGTTTTGTTTGTAGAGATGTAGTGTTGCAAAACAGCTTAGTGGTCTTGCTACTCAAGGATGGGTTTATTCCTTGAGGAGAGCAAGGCAATAGAAAAATAGTGAGAAAAACAGAGTAAGGAGGAAAGGGTGGTGGTCTTTCTCTAGCAACAGGGGGAATGTAGTTATGTCTTTTTGATGAAAGATAATATTTTAAAACTTTTTAAACTCTACCTTGGCAATGCCTACAATAATATTTAAATTAAGAAAAATCAGTGTTATGGCACATTTTGTGGTAAACTGGAGGCATGTGTGGTTACTTCATTGGTCCTTATAATTTCTTTTTTTTTTTTTTTCACAAATGTCTTTTTGTAAAACAAGCTGTTTTTTGAAAAGGAAGCAAGATTATGCCTCGATGTGCAGTGGGGCAGGAATTCAGGCACTGGGAAAGTTCAGCATGCCTTATGACAAGACACTGATGTCAGTTACATTTTTGATCATCATTGTGTTTCCTCCAGACTATGTGGGGAAATACTTCAATAAAAAATAATTAGCAAGGTTGACACAAACACAACACCAGTCAGAATTCAACTGTTTCCTAATCTGGCATTTCCCAAAACCACACAGGACATTTAACACTTTAATTTTTATCTCCTGGCCATTATCCACGCCGAGTTCCTCGGTCCTTCCAGGTTCTCAACACTGTTCTAAGGACAGTTGTGTGTTTAAATTGTGCAGTTCAAAAAGCCATGAGAAGTAGAAAATGAGGTGCAGTGCTTTCTAATGTTCCTACTTTCTGGTCCCAAACTTAAAGATAAACAAGGAAGCTGTAAAAAGTGATGTCAGAAGGGGCTTTAGTGAAGTACCCAAGCCCTTCCTGTCTGACTTTATGATAGTAGGGTGTACTGTGATCAAGCTTCACCAGCAGCTGTGTATTTACAAATCTAAAGGGATGTATGGAAAAACCAAGGAAATTTCTTTTCAGTAGTTTTCCTTATTGACAAAATTTGCATCAGAGAAAGCTAAACCCTCAGTGAATTATTAATTCCATTTACATATCCTAGAGGAAAATACAAAAAAAAAAAAAAAAAAAGGATTTAGGATGTTCAGGAGGGAAGTTCTGTGAAGTATCATCCACTGAAATCTGATTTTGTCTGACATTTTGCTCCCTGCAAGTGGGGAAATAAAACAGTAAACTGTGATTTCTTTCTGGCTGAGTCTCTAGGAGAGCCTGCATTTTCATAAATTTCAAATAGTGGAACGGAGGGGAAAAAAAACAGCTCTGTAATTTGCTTATTGTTTGCTGTTTGTAATGAAAATCATTGTTAATTTAGGAGCCCGACAGCTGTAGGACATTTGCCATTCGGCAGCAGCTGTCAGTAGCACTCTGGTTTATTTTGCAAACAGATGTTTAATTTGACTCCAAGGCCATTGTCATTTCGTGAGGGGAAACAAAGAGAGAAAAGGAATAGCAATAATAATGATAGTCATAATTTGATTTCCTTTCAAAACATACAGAGAGTCACTATTGATGACATCAGAAGTGTTGTCGTGTTTTTTTTCTGAATGTTTGAAATCAATTTTTTGTAACTGCCTGAAGTTCTGCATGATAATTCATGTTGAGGAATTGATTTGTATTGTCAGGAACTGAAGGCTTTATTTTAGTGAAATGTGATACGTTTTTAAAATATGTATTTTATTCATGAATCAGGATGTCATGCTATTTCTGCAGGTCACAGATAAAGAGATTTTGGTCTCTAAATTGAAACCAGCATTCCAGTGGGCCCAAATATGTTCTGCTTACTGTAGTATGGTGGTGTTCTCATTGCACATCAATGAAGGTGAAGAGTAAATTGAGTACAGAAATGGTGAAAGGAGGTAATTAGAGAGATAAGTACTGTAATGCAGTTAATTTTTAGTTTTAGTAACAAATGATTTTATCCAATATGTGCCTAGTGACTGAGGCTTTAACAAAACCTGCTGCTATAACATTTTGGCAAGATCCTCCATTATTCAAAATATCTGTTGACCCAGATAAAAGAATGTAGATGAGCAGTGAATATTCTCAAATCCACAACACATTGGTAATTCCTAGATGTTCCAAAGTCCAATTTAAGTTAGTCATAAATGTGGCACAACTGGTCACAACTGCTTCCTCATAATGCAATCAGTATTTCAGGACTGTATTCTGTGAGGGTGTGTAAGTAGTCCTGCAGTTAAGTGTGCATGTGTGGGACAAAATTTTCATTTTTCTAGCAGGCTGATGTAAGTATTTGGTGAAATGTCTGCCTGCCCACAGAAATCTAGAGCAGCTCTGCAGAACACATTTTGCAGTGACAATTTCAAGCACAGCTCTATTATCGTACGAAAGGCAAATGGATGAATTAACAAGGTGCTGGATTCTGGCCATCCTTCCTTGGATTGAACAGCATTTCAAGTCTCATGTGAGTTCCCATTTGTTAGCTGGAGAGTCCCTAAGAGTGGCGTGTAACATCAGCAAGGGTCTCAGAACCCCAGTACTGTATTTATCTTGGTTCCTTGCCTCATGTGAAGCACCACAAAATCAATTCCGATTTGTTTCCTTAAAGGAGCAGCTATTTGTATTATTGCAGTTCTTTAGAAATTCTGAAAAGCCACTCAGAAAAGGAATTGTTCTTTACATGAACTGGCTGTGGAATTGATTGTTGTTGTCATTCTCCTTACCTGGGTTGATGATTTTAAGGCTGTTGTGAAAGGATTGAAATGCTAAATTCAACCAATAATTGGGTGGGCCATTCCTTTTTTTCCCTTTCAGTAATTAGGTCCCTGCTTTTCCCATCTTTTCTACATCATTAGATATGCATTAAGGATCTTTGCTATCTGAGCAGCAGCAGCTCCAACGCTTCTTGCCCTGCTTTCCCAAAGAAATGGATTTGTTGCTCCATCAGTTCACTGCTCCAGCAGAATGCAGTTTGAAGTCTTGCAATGCACCAGAAAGCACATTTGATTTTTTTTTAAATGGTTTCTGGGTTTCATTTGCTGCAGAAAGGGCTGGATTGCAGGCCTGTGTCTAGGGAGGGACTCAGCTCTGCTCATTAGAGGGATAATGAGCTTGATGCTCTCTCAGTGCTGTGTGTGGAGCATCATGGTAACCTTAACAACAATCAACTCATTTAGGTTTTACAGATTACCTATCCTATGGTTTCTTGCCAGAGACTTCTCTGAAAATGGAATATATACTAGATTTATATACAGAGAAGGAAAATTGTGCTGTCTTACACTGCAACTGCCCGTCCATGGTGACTGAAGTAGATGTATGATACCAGCAGCTCACATAAAAAATATGTTCCACATGCAAAGGTATTGAGGGAACACCATCTCGTGATTGTTCATAAACAAGTTGTCTTGCTAATCGGGTTTAATTTAGACAGCAAAATATTAACAAAAGACATTTTTCTAATTTCTCTGAATTAATTGTGGCCAAAACATTGTCTTCAATAGGGCGAAGAAACACAATTAGTTATCATTCTTTCTCCCTTTATAATAGTAATATGTATTTCTGCAACGCAATTCTACTCACAAAATGCTAAATATGTTCAGGCAAGTAAGTAAAATAAAGCTAAACTGAAGAGGAGGCAAATTTGACAGGTACTTGGATATGTGTTGTCTGCATTGTCTTTTTCAGTAAGCAGCTTGGTTCAGTGAGAATAAAGTTCCAAGTGCTGTCCTTGTAATTTTCTGGTTTTCCAGTGGCCACTTACACCTCATAAGGAATTCAGGCTGCAATTCCCTTTCTGATTAAGTGAAACTGAAGTTGGTAATTGATTTCAGGAGAAGGTCAGTCAGGTGTCACTAGAGTGTCACCTGACAGAAGCACAAGACTGTGGGACACATCTAGGTTTTCCAAACATCTTCCACATCAGTATATCTGTTTTATGCTTTTAGCTTTATATTTTATGTTTTTAGTTTTTAAAGCATGCATGTAATTGTTTTCTATCTCTTTTTCAGATTGAATGTTTGGTGGGAACAAATGACTCCCCACCATAATAAACAAAGCCACGTAGTCATACCTTATATTTTTGTCTAGAAGATCAGGAAATTTGTTTTCCTCGTTGCTTCAGTTTCAAAGCCTAGACCGACTTTTGGAAATGTTTAGGTGGCACTGCTTGGCTGTCAATCTCAAACCCGAAATGGATTCACCTGTGTCCCATACAGGTGCCTGAAGGGGCACCCTAGCTTTTCTCCACGAAGTCTGAGCAATGAAAAGCTCTATTTCCTCCTGTATCTCTAATCACACTTGGTGTATCTCAATTATCCACATTAAAACTTCTCCTTTTTGGAGGTTCTAATGAAGTTAAGGATCTAATTAACTGCACTTTTGTTCTAAATAAAACGTGGTAGGGCTGAATTCCAGCTCCTAGTCTAAGCCTACTTCTCAATGTAAAGGGTGATTTATCATTCTAATCCCTGTCATTACTGCTTGCTGATGTTCACAATGCTCCTTTAATAGTCTTATTCATGTGCTCTCCTTGTTCCGATGATTGAGGGAGATACAGACTCTGGATCTTTTGCTTAATCCCTGCTCCTCTAAGCACAGTTGTAATCACTTCCTCCATGAAATGCTGACCTTTATCCGGATCAGCCAGACTTCAGGAACCCCACTGAGGCAAAAAGCTTCTTGACACTGTAGGGTTTGTTTCCTCTCCCTGCTGCTGTGTGTTGTTGTGTAGAAAATGCTTAAAATCATCGTGAAAAGGAATCACAACCTTCCAAGGAGTTCCATTAGCCCAGAGTGATTTGGGGGGGGGTTAATGTTTGTGATTTAAATACAATCACACCCACAGTCTGACAATCCACTGCTGCAGCAGAGATGTGCCTGGGCTCGGCTCTCACCCTTCTTGGGCATCTATTGATTCACTGCCTCATCTGTTTCTGTACCCTTCAACACTGCTATTTCCCTATCCCTGAGAGCCTTTTTCTATTCCCATGTGTTTAGCAAGCCTTCTTTCTCCATCATTTGCTTGCTCTGCTGTAGCCAAAGTGCAATCAGCGCCACTGGTGTTGGCAGCTAATCAGCCATGAGAGGGCTGTATGATTTTGGCATTTTTAGGGCTGAAGTGGGAAGACCAAAGACCCTGACGTACAGCTTCCCTGCCATTGCATTCTCCAAAAAGCTGTGTGCCGTGACAGGTAGAAGAATTATAAAAGAAAGGCCTCATAAAATCAGGCCTGCTCTATTAAATTGATAGCTAGCCTGTCATCTCTTCTAAGTGTAGTTAAGCAATTTGCAAAACGAAAGTCTTGGTGTGAAAACTTGCCAGCAAGTTGGTGGTTACCTATTCCTGGGTTAAAAAACAAATGCACCTGCAATAACAAGGGATTTGTCCCGTGAAAATCAGTAGAGAAAATATGTAAATGATACAAAAATAGAGAGATTTGACAGACAAGTCAAATAACTTTTGCTAACCAATAGAGTAATTGGCAAGAAAGCTGTTAACCAATTAAAGTTGCACACGAGGTCTGTAAAAACTGTATAAAATGAGTTGTGAAAATAAAGAATTGGTTTTTCCCTGCATAAAGATAATAACAGGGGCTCAGGTAACTTGGCACAACACCTGTGTACCAAAGCCTGGCAACAATATTTGCTACAGATCCCTACTGCAGGGATTTCGGCAAGCAGAGCAATTGTAGGAGCTCGTGGCACTCCTCTAACACTGCTCTTAGCCAGTTAGCAATGTTCTTAGCAGGTTAAACAATGGCTAGGCTTGCTGAAAACAACCCTGAAAACAACCTCCCTCTTTAACAATGTGGAGGAATTTCACGGATTAATTCGATCTTTCTTTGGGAATTATGTGTCGCATGAGCAGGGTGGTCTTCCAGCTCTTTCTTAAAAGCACTTTGAATTTGCCTTCCTCCCAACATGCTTCCCCTTCAGGACGAGGGAAGTGGAAAAATTCCTAATAACAACGCTGTTATTGGCCCTTTATTTTCTTTCCTTTCCCTGCACTCCTGTCTTTCAGCATGAGCACCCAGTGTCCCCTGGCATTATGTGGCTGAATGTTCAGTAGGCTGTGCAGTCCCTGCTGTCAGGGAGAGCTCTCAGAACAGCCCAGGTAGATGAGATCCAGTTGTTCCAGGCATTAATTCTTGACAGATGAGATCTGTGTCTCGGCTGCACTAAAGGACTGACAAGTCTCTTGTGATGGCTCCGGTTCCACTCCTTAACCTCGAGTCCTAAAGACACTGCATCAAAAACTTCCTCAGGGAAATACCTTCACAACAGTCAGGTCTCTTTTAAGAAGCACTATGAAGCATTTTAATATTAAATTAAATTATCTCTGTTTCAGTGGGTGTTAATTTGTTCCATTAATTGTGGCGTTCACCTTCAGGCTCCTGTCAATTTAAATGAAGTGAAGATCTTTTTCGGATTTGAAAACATCAAATACTTTATTCCAATCTAGATTCCTGCTACTGATTATCCAGTAATCAGTGTTTGAGGAATGGGTGGGCTTTGTTAGGATATTGCTTTGGACAAATAAATTCTTTCTGTACAAGCAAATAATTTACTCATTTAAACACAATTTCAATATATTGCTAGTTGAAAACTTTTTAAAAAATAATAGGAGAATGACAGCTCTGTTATTTTTGTTTTATCTTCAGATTCTTTTACTTCATGTTTTATAAACATTAAAAATTTGGAACAATTTTTCTACATTTTTGGGAATTTTTTTCTGGCTTCATTAACTGGGTGCTCATGGTCATGCTTAAATTTTAATTCTTTTGGGCTTTTTTTTTAACATATTAAAAAAAAAAAAGTGGTGGTTTTTGGGGTTGGTGCTCCAGCCTGGAGTGGGAGATGGTAATTCAAGTGAGGAGGAGAATATGAGTAGAATAGAAGGACTAAAAGCAATGCTGCAAAAGGGAAAATATGCTTTCACTGTATCTCAGCTGTCCACGTGGGCTGTGGCAAAACTCTTCTTATTAAAAGAGGTTGAGCAGTGACCTCAAGTCAGGTAGGGAGCCTGGGGGCAGGAACATGTGTGGGGGTTTGAGACGTGGCCTTTGCCTGTGTGGTTGGTTTTCTTCCCCATCCTGCCTGTCAGGTCACACGGGCTGGCAAAAGGGTCATGGTTTGAACACCCAAAGAAATGAAGTGTTGAAGTTCCCTGTGCAAGTAGCTGAGTGTTACAGAGGTTGCAGAGACCTTAAGTGGAAATAAATTGCAGCTTGCTAAGGGGTTTTTATTTTGCTCTATTTTTCATTTTGTTTTTAGGATTTGTTAGTTAGCACACAAGTGCTTGGCGTTGGTTCTCATCACAAGTCAGCTCAGTTATCAGATAATAGGACATTGGGCTCACTAGCTTGGAAAAAACCCTGTAGTCCCACCTTTGGTAGATTGTTTCCATCTACTCTATAAAAGCACTACTTGAAATAACAAGATAAATCCATCCTCCAAACACTCACTCCTATCCAATCTGTTCTGACTTGCCTTTGCAGTATAATTTATAGTGCTTAGCTCTGAAATTCAAAGAGATTGCTGCAAAAAGTGGGGAATATAAAAGTGAAGATATAGCCCATGAACAGCAATGGGCTTTAAGGGATGTTGCTTTGTTGTTGTTGTTGTTTTAGTTTCTTTCAGGGTTTTTCTTGCAAGTAACAGGTGTAGCGTTCCTGTCAGAAATTATCGTGTCAGTACAGCTTTTTATCCTGAAGATTTTAGTTTTATATTTATGTCCTGTGGCCATTCAAGCAAAGGACAGAGAGATTTTCTGAGGGGAAAACAGAAGACAGCAGCAGGTACAGCTGTGGTTTCCCCCAGAGCTTTTTGTTGTGTTATATTCATGTATTGAGTATGATGGCCAAATCAGTCCTGAAGTCAGCAAGCCCCCACGTAGGTGTGTGGTGGCAGCCCCAAGTGTGACATGAAGGACACCAAAAGGATTTGGAAGCAAGAGGAAATGTGTAAGAAAGCTTTAGAGCACTTGGCTCTTGCTGTGGCATTTCTCTGAATTGCGTTTTCTGACTGTACATGTGAAATGTTGAAAAAAAACCAAACTAAACAAGGATAATCTGGTGCGTATTTGTATGCTGAAGGTTTTAGAAGTGAACATGTTCTGTTGTTTTTCATGGGGCTAATTTACTGGAGATCCTCATCCTGTGTAGGGCTGTAAATGTGGAATGATGGCAACACTGGTAAACTTACCTTAATATTACTGTGTTTTATCCAACATCAAATATCAAGTCTGATTGGGTTGTTTAAACTGTGTTAAAAACACACTTAAAAACAAACTCATGAACAAACCCCACAAAATGACAACAAAAAGTTCATCTTTTGTTTTAGCTTCTAAGTTATGCATTAAAAAAGAAACAGTTTGCTGCAAATTTTTAGAATGCTGGTTTTTGCCAGTGATGGCAGCTGACAGATTCTGGTGTAGATGGAGCCTGTCGTGGCTGAGACAGCACACTTTCCTAATTGAAAATTATTTTGAACAACGTGGTTGTCAAATAATACTATCAGTGTAAAAATTGCTGGACATCTGTTGGCTAAAGGGTTGTATAGGCTTTCAGAGCACTTTTAATTTCTTTTAATAGAAGTCTCTTAAATATTAGAAATAGAAGTAAATATTGTTGGCAAACTTCTGGGGGTTTTTGCTTTCCCTGACCTTGTAAGTGCTTGTCAGAAACATGGGGTTGGCTTTTTTTTAAAGACAACATAGAAGGAAATAAAATGAGAACATCCTAAATAATGCATTAGAATGACAAAACCCAGTAGCATCAACAGAGTTGCAGTAGATGTAAATTCGTGGTTTTCACAACACTTTCTAGTGTTAAAGTAAATGGCATATTTAGAAATTCTTTCTCTCCAAGAAAAACCCAACAAATCTAAAAAAGAAAAGAAACTTAACATCCTGTTAATTGTTCTCAGTAGCTTTCTGGGTGGGGAAACAACTTATCATACTGTAATTAAACCAGTGAGGCAGGGAATAATTAAAGCAAATAATTTTGATAGCTAGAAGGGCAAGACAAGTTTAACTCACCAGTATAAGAGAGCAGGAAAAGTGTCTTACCTGTAACTCTGTAGATCATTATTATTTCTCAACATCCAAGTAAAACTTGGAGTATCCTCACCAGCTCTGACAAAACCTGTTTTATTCAGATGTAACTCTAATATTGTACTTAATGGTTTTGATATAAGCTTAAAAAATGTCATAGGAACAATTCTTACAGGTCCTCTTCCTTGCTTCTTTTGTCACATCATTACACCCACAGAGGTAATTTAAAATAAGAGTATTTCTTTTCATGCTAGGATTTGACAAAAGGATGAGGAAAACAATCTAAAGCTGTTTCTATGGGGAAAAAAAAAGAAAAGAAAAAAAAAAAAAGAGAGAGAGGGAGAAAGAAAAAACAAAAAACCCCAAACTGACCCCTCTGTTTCTGGTATGAACTGGAGCATTCCGAAGGCTGGCCTGAATTTTTATGGTTTATGACATTTCCTGTTTCTTAATATCCCAAATGCCATTTCTGTGTCTTTGGCAGAGCTTTTCACAGGAGGATGGTACAATTGTTGTGGAACTGGGCTGCACAGGGACTTTCTTACTCCTTGGAAGTCTTTCCAGGCAGATTTTTCCCACTGCTCTCAGATATGGTCTGACCAAACAGAGCCAGGACGGGGACATTCCAAAGGGTATTGCCAAAGCAAATATTACAGAAGTAACCAGATATTCTTTCCTTTTCATGTGAGAACTAAAAAACAGATATTGTGACACTTTTTGGACAATTAATTTGTTTGGTTTTCTTTATTAAAGCAGATGCTTTCAGGTGTAGAAATGCCTTTACCTTACAGTTTTCCTCCTTAGTTTGCTGATGGAAAAGCTTTAGTACAAATCCAGAAGCCTTGCCTTGCAGAAAATGGGAAACAAACAGATTTTTTGAGTCAAATTTATTTCCTTCTTCCTTTATCTATCATTTTCTGATAGTCGGAGGGAAAAAAGTCAACAAGAAAATCAAGAAATTGAAGATCCACTTATATATATTAAATGGGAGGGAAAGCAAGTGGATTGCTGCTTTCCCATTAAGTTCAGACAGCACTGGATGTTTGAAGTGGTGGGAAGGATTTATGTAAATTAAACAGATGTGCATCTTGGGTAAATTCTTAAAAGCTTTCTTGCCTCTCTCTAGCAGTTCACCACTCCAGTTTTAGCTCTTTTTTGTAAGCCTTGAAGCCAAAGGAAAGAATCCTTAGTCCAAAGATCAGAACTTTTACAGAAGAATAAAAATTATGTCCAAAAAACTCCCCCCCCCCAAAAAAAAAAAACCCAGGGGAACAAAAGTAACTACAAAAGCTAGCAAATAACACAGTAGATGTTTTGGTCTGTGTTCAGTCTAGAAGCTGATTATTAAAACAGTTAATGTTTTTAAATTATTCACTATTGAGTATTTGTAGAGGTGTATGCCTGCTTTTGATATTTATGCAGCCATGTAGTGCTCCTGCCCTGGTGCATTTGGAATCAGTACAAAACCTCCCATTTAAATTATTGGCTCACCATATAGTTCCAAACACAGCTGAAGAGACAATGACTCAGAAAGCTGTGAAGCTTTTGTTACTAGAAAAGGAACTGTTCCCTTGACATTTTACAGTGACAAGCTAACTGCAGCAAAAAGAATAGTGCAGGTACACTTCAGGCTTCAAACAATCTTTCTCTCTTTTCCTCTTTTCTAAAATAACTGGTGACTGCTTCTCAAATGCCCATGACACCTTTGTTATCTGCAGAACTGGGATCCTCATCAAAGAGCTGATTTTGTGTTTCTGTGCATTAAGATAATAGAATAATTTAGATTAGAAGGGACTTCTGGAAGTCATTTAGTCCATTCTGCTGCTCAGAGTAGGTGTTGAACCTCAGTTTGGTTGTTCCCTCAGTAAGTTGCCAAGGCATGGATCTGATCAAGGTTTGAATATTTCCAGAGATGGACATTGCACAAACTGTCTAAGCAGACCATTCCAGGGTTAAATCCCCTGGATTATCCTCATGGTGAGAGAGGTTTTCCTTGTATCTCTATGGCATTTCTTGTGCCCTCACTTTCTTTCTCCTTGCAGTGTAGCATCCAAAAAGTCTTTGCATTTGGCGTTGGCTTTCAGTTTGAAGGCTGGAAACGCTAAGGAGCATGCCACTCTCACAGGTTGGCCATTGGGCTCTTAGTCTGCCTGGTAGTTGTTCTGGTAGTTGTGCTTGTTTCATTTTTCTCCCCTTTATTTCTCATTAGAAACCCTGACAAAGGTTTCTCAGGAAGGACAAAGAGCTTTTTACACCCTTTTCAGGCTGATGGAGCTTTAAGAGGTTTGCAAAACCCGGTTATTCTCCCGGGTGCTTTGTAAGGTGAAAAGAAGGATTCCTTCCTCTCCTACGCTGGCCTTGCCTCTTGGCAAAGAAAGCACAGCAAAACTGCATCTCATTTTTGATAATTTTATGGCTGGGACGTTGTCAAAGGAAGGTGATATGACTGCAACAACACGTCTAAGCGTATACTGTCTTGCTTTCCTTCTCACCTCAGGTGTCATGAGGGAGGAATAGTTCTAGACAGATTAAGGTAATTATTTGACTAATACTGAAGCAAGACAAGAAATTGGCCCTTGCTGTTTAGAGTGTTAAATACAAGTGATGGTACAAAATGTTGCTAGAAGAATGTGTGCTTGTTCTGGTAAACAAGGAACAGTGCCAGCTCCCAAAGCCTGTTGTCCTCAGGAGGCTCTCTGTCCATAGCTTGTCTTTGAATTTAACCAAAATCTGCTTTCTTATGGAAAGAAGATAAAGTTTACATGTGATTTAATTTTTTATAGTTAAAAATGGTCAAAGAAGGTAGTTTGGCACTAAATCTATCCAGCCCCCTCAGCTGAGGAACTGAGGCACCGAGTCTCAGAAATTTACATTTTGTTTGAACTATAAGCCTCAATAAAATATTCCAGATTTAATTAATTTTAAAGCAGCTTGTCTTTTGGAACCTGTAAATTGCTTTTGAAGACTTCACCTTATGCCAGCCTTTTTTCTAACTTCTGTTTTACGTGATATTTGCACTGAGTTGCTGTCATATATCAGAAGTACTTATCTCTTTAGAATGCCATGTAATTTCCTATGAACAGCTGCTCACTATGGCTGTGCTATTTTTTTTGACTGAAATTGAATACAATTTCAGTATTTTAATATAAGATTTGATTGCAATATTGAATGCTCAGTTGACTGTCATGCATTTCAAGAGCACAGGTCCTCACCATATGCCTATGGCCACCTCTCTAGAGGTAAATACACTTCAGGCTTCTGTAAAATGTGATGAAATTAAAATGCAAGTTGAAATAAAAATATCTTATCTGTAATCCTGTATTGTATTGTCAGTACAGGGAAGTATAACCATGTTTTAGCAGTCATTTATCACTCATTTTCTTTTTTCTTTGAGAAATCAACCTATTTCAATTTTTTTCCTCTCCTTTATAGAGCCAGTATTGTGCAGAAGCGCATAATTTATTTTCAAGATGAAGGCTCCCTCACCAAAAAAATTTGTGAACAAGGTAAGGTAAAGTAAAATATCTTTCTGACCTCCTCATGGTGCTTTGCATTTTTCTCTTAACACACTGTCTCAAACTAAAATGTGGAGGTCTTGGACAGTTTCATCCAGGTTCAGATTTGGGATCTTCCATTCAGTTATGTTCTTCCTTATCACATATACTCCATCTCATACAATCTTCCTTGCCTCCCCCTCAAGGTGATACTTGCAACTTTTTACCTGCTCTTTCTGTGATATCCATTGGTTTCCAGGGCACTCTGTTATTGAATCCTGGGCTATTTTATCCTTTCTCAAACCTAAGTGTTGCAGTTGGTTATTGCATCCCACTGGAGAATTCATTGACTTTGTCTCTTCAGAAATTTCGAGCCTATTGTGTTTTGAGATCAGCTGAGGTTGGTCCTTATCAGATAACAGCCAGAAACAAACCCCTTTTGAATCTGAAGATTCTAACTGAAATATTAATGCCTTCTGTTTGAAAATTGTGGATTTAAATCATTCCATCCACTTACAAATCTGATACAGATATTTCCGGGTTGTCGTTTGGTCTAATGGTAAACTTAAAACTAAAGTAAAAACCAACCCAAAAACATGTTTAACTCAGATTTATTTCCTGGAGTATTTATTATGGCAGCTTCACTGTCCTCACTGGTTTGGAGATGCAGCCATTTCCAATGGGTACTTTGATGCTTTTTCAGACTCAGCCTCGGAAGGTGTGACCGACAAACCGATTTTAGACTGCTGTGCCTGTGGTACTGCCAAATACAGGCTGACTTTTTATGGGAACTGGTCAGAAAAAACACATCCCAAGGATTTCCCACGTGAGTATCACTCTTTTCCTTGTACCACACAGGGGCCCTGACGCGGGCTGGAGCTGGCTGTGTGACACAGCATCACTTATTTACAGCTCAGCAGTGTAAATTATGACATATGTGGAATCCTGCTGACACTCAGCCTTGAAAATCAGTGGATCTTTCTGCACTATACATCACCAGCACACTCTATTGATTTGCCTGACATTTTGAGCTATGGTGTGTTTGAGATTGTACTTGCAAGATATCTTTGTGGGGAGAGAGGTTCCTTTCTTCTTTTTTTTTCTGACTAAAAGCTTAGAACGGCTTATAATGTACAGGTAGGAAACGAGATTTTAAGAAAAAGGATGCAAAGGACAGGCAACACATTAATATTTTGATTTTTCAGCCCTGCCAATCTACCCAGTTTGTTTTACTTCAAAGTATTTTAAATTATTTCAGTTAAATTTGGTGAGTTTTGAATCTTGCTGCCCGGGGATATTAATTGTATATATAGATATAAGAATAGTCTGTCTTCTTTGTCTTTGGTTGAATAGCCAGAAAAAAAATACTTTCTGAACTCGGCTTGTCTGGGCTTTTAAGTGCCTGAACTACAGAGTTAGTATTTTTTTTTTTTTTTTTTGCAAGTTTGCTTTCTGCAGTTACCCAAGTATCTGTGAAAAGCTGGAGTTACAAAATTGTCTGTTATGCTTTTGGTCTTTCATTACTGACTCCATAGTCTGTGGGGAAAAAAAGGCCAGGAAAGTATTTAAGAATATGAGTCACATTTACAGGTCTTTAAACCTTGTTATGTTTTCTGTGGCTGATTTTTATTATAGAGGCTTTTTATGTAGATTAAAAAAAATATTATTGTCACAATGTCAGAATATCCTCATATACCTCAAATATGGTTTGTATCAGCTCACAGTTTTAACAGCCTAAGTTGCTTGTGTTGAGTTTGAGTTTGTTCAGATACTATTAGTCAGCGTAGAATGGAGGGGGTAAAACAAGCAAAGCCTTATTTTTAAATCATCCAATAGCCTCAAAGAGCATTCCTGCTCTTTGAGGCTTTTGGATGATTTAAATATCTGCTGAGTGTGAACCTTATGTGCACTATTTGCATGGATTCAGCTGGTGGTTAGAAACGGGCCCTGAGAAAAGGACTGAAAGCTGTGAAGGTGCTGTGGCTTGGTTATGTAATATTGGGGATAAATGGCCTTTTCTTTTACACCCAAGTCGGTGAACTCATGAAGGGTGTGGCTGCATGATGGGAAATAAGCAAGTTGAAAGAGTTTGCCTGCTCTCTCTCCCCAGCCACAAAATAGTGAATTAAATCAGTATTTTACTTAAACTGGAAAAATGAAACAAAAGCACCCATTTGATACTTACATGATTAATCCCAGCAAGAACAGCTAATAAGATTTTGCATGAAATTTCTGAAAGTTGAGGGAAAGACCTCATCCAGATACAGTGATGTTAAAAATGAAACCTAGTCATTGGCATTATTCTTAAAAATGTTGAGCTTGTGCAGTAATTACATTACAATAAAATGTTATTCATTGTGGACAGTGCTAAGTCACTAATTATTTGCCAAGCCACCACATAAAATTTTCTGCTCTATCCTTGTACCATCAATAAGGTTGGAGTAGAAAGCAGATCATAAGCTTTTTATTTTGCATCTCTTCTTTATCTTCTGGTTTGCTTTAAAAAAACCCCGAAGAACATGCACTTTGTGCTAAGCATTTATTTTCTCTGGGTATCACCCATTTTTGACCACAGAAATCCATATGCTCTTCATCGTGATATGATATGGGCACATCTGTGAAATGTGTCAGAGGATAAATTCTCATGTTGTGATGGCATCTTGATTTTTCTGCACAAATGCACATTTAAGTGTATTGAGAGACTGAGAAGCTACCCAAAGCTACAAGAATGAGGTGAAATAACAGCACTGGAAAGCTGTCAGTGTTCTGCTTGCTGTCTTAAGACCTGGAGAGTGACATTGGAGGTGAAACAGCTCTGGCCTCGTGATGCTTAGATTATGTCATGCAGAAAAGTTTCTTTGATGGTTAGAGGAAAAAGCTTAGGAAATATCAAGTTGTCTCTTTGTTCTCACAAGAAATGAACCGTTGAGGCTGGGTGTGGTAGGACTTTGAACAGCTGATTTGGGCAGGTGGGTAGGCCAGGAGCTTTCTCTGCAGAGCCAGTCTTTAGGGAGGGCTCTTTGGTGGAACAAGCTGTGCCCTGATTGCAACAGGCACCAGGGGTTCCTGTCCTGCGAGAGAAGCTTTGGAGCACAGAGAACAAGCCCTTAGACTTAGAGGCACTCAGGTTGCTCTCTGTGGTGACACATTTCTGCTCTGTGGGGGCTCCTCTCTCTCAAACAGCCTGGGTGTCACTTGCTGTGCCTCAGGGTGAGCTGCTGCTGTCCGTGCCTCTGGGACAGTCCCTGTGTCAGGAGAGGACAGGCAAAGCAGGAGTTCCCCTCACTGGGGCTGAGTGCCAGCACCTCTCTGGGCTTTGGCAGGGTGCCACAGTGTATTTAAGGAGCAAGTGCTGGGTCTCAGGTCAAGAGACCAGCTGCTGACGTTGCGGTCTCCTCAGCTGCGGAGGAGGGAAGGTTTAGCTTTGTTTTTTTCCACACATAGGTCTCAGTTATGGATTCGCTTCAGTTGATTCTGAAAACATCAGGACTGCTACAATTCAGGGCTCTGGAAGAGTGTTTTGGTCCAAGTTCAGGACTAGGGAAGCTATGAGGGCTCTCTTTGCTGCTCTGCTGGGCCATCTCCCTCATCTATCCATTCTGCTTCCTACATTTCTGTAGCTTTTTTCCCCTGCTGCTGGTGTTCATTCTTTATTTCTAATCTATTTTCTACTCTCCCATGATTAGGTTCTTGCATCTGACTTTATACAATTCTCTGCACTGTCCTTTTCAATTTCATTGTTCCACCTCTCACATCTTAAATTTGCATTCCTTTTATTTACTTCATTATTCATTTTTCATTCATTTATTCAGTTTGCAGCTGTTTTTTTTTTTACTGCTGCTGTCTACCTTTCGCATGGCAAAGAAAAATGTTAAATATTGTCTCACTCCATCATTCTGACTCCCTCATCTCCTCTAGTCTCTGCCTTGTTACCAGACTGTCTGCTTATGCGAGCAGTCCATTTGCTCACCCCTTTCCTTTAAGCCCATATATCTGCAGAAGGTTACTGACACTTAAGTGAATTCATTTTTATTTCCAGGACTGTGGGACTTCTGTGACTCCTTATTTCTGCTCAATTCTCTTTTCAATTCCATCATACTTCCCTAACATCTTTTTCTTTAAACTTTTTTTCTTTTTTTTTTCTTTTTTTTTTTTTGTTCAACAAGACAAGAAGCAAGAATGGGAATCCTTTTGCTCAGCCCTACAGCTCTTACATTATGGGAAATCTGAGCAAGAAAACTCAGTGAATATAGAGGTGAACCCAGAAAAATTTACTTCTTCAGTGCCTTCAGTAAGGAAAAACTTGCTTTTAAAAGTGAGGGTGACCACTGAAGTCTCCCCTTGCAGGTTTCCTTCTCAAAAATATTTGACATAGAAAACTTAAAATTAAAGGTTGCTTAAACTTCCTGAAGTGAGACCTTTGGTGAGGACAAACTATTCTAAGCCTATTTGTTTTCAGGGGCTGCTTTAGGCTTGATTTCAGTCAGTCACTGGCTTGTTCTTCCCACTCTAAAGATGTGTATTGGTGCAGTGAGAAGGGACAGCATGCAAAAGCCTCAGGAGTGGGGACTTCAAAACTTCATTAAAAGTCAGGAATGGCTCTTTGAGGCTGTCTCAATGGTTGTTTGATTTGTTCTGTATTTCCCTCCCCCCCCGGAAAGGACGCACCAACCACTGGTCTGCCATCATTGGGAGCTCTCACTCCAAGAACTACATCCTGTGGGAGTACGGAGGATATGCCAGTGAAGGTGTCAAGCAAGTTGCAGAGCTGGGGTCCCCGGTGAAGATGGAAGAGGAAATTCGGCAGCAGGTAGGTGCATTTCAGTGCATGCTTTGAAAAAAGGATCCTCCCTTGGCCTGCGAGCGGTTTGTCGTTGACAATGTCCGTGAAGGAGATGTTGCTGAGTAATTCTCAGTTCGGTGGAGAAGGAGCTCGGAGTGTCTTTCCCCATTCATTCTTACCCTGGCAAGAGTTTTTGTCTGGGAGAGGACAAGTTGCAGCATTCTGGACTTTGAAAATCCGTGTGCCATGTAAAGCATAAATCAGAGGTAGCAAAGTGCGACTCACCTTTTCTGCCTTCATTCGCTTTTTTACAAGAAAACTTTGAAGACAGCAAGAAATTCCCCTGCCTTAACATAGGGAATGATTATTTGTCATTTAGATTCACTTGGCAGAGTACTACAGTTTGCTTCTTGATGAATCACCTCATTTTGTGTTATACAAATATCTAAAGTGCTGCATTTCCCTGTTCATCATTATTTATGTAGCACAAATGTTCTTTCCTTAATAATCCCCTCTACAGTGAAAATAATCTACTCCTTAACGTTGGACACGTGCACAAAACCCTCTGTACTTTTTGTCATTTTTCTACATTTGTGTGGATCTTTCCTATGTTTGACACTTCTGAAGATGAAATCAGCAAAAATAAGAACAGAGGTCAGGATGATATTGTTGATTAATCATTCGCCCTTTTTGCTGCATGTTAATGAGAGAGTATTTTGAGACCTCCAGGGTAGGTTGTATACAGGGTTACACTGAGAAATAAAAAAAAAAGAAAATCAATTATATTTGTATAAACATTATAAAACAACCTCAAAGACTGTTTTGAGAAAACTTGTACAGCAAAAGGCTTTGTGTGCTAAATTTAATTTGCTTTTTTGTGATGCTTATGTGTATATAATCATGGTACAAGAACAGCTGGTGCATTTGACAAGAAACTCCCAAAGCCAAGAAAAATAAAATAAAGCCAGCTTATAACTTAATATATAAAAGGGATAGAAAAGGAATATGAAGGGGAAAAACCAATTTCAATGTGGGGTGAAATGTGATCGTGGATACATTGTCTCTTTAAACCATAATAAACCTTGGTATACCTGGAAATAGAAAGTAGGCCTTGATCCTTTGCAGAAAAGTGGTTGGATTTTATCCCAGCAATATAATATAAACCCAGATGGATTAAAGTTGCAGCAGAGTATTGTATATACCACATGTAGCTTATAGCTTTTTGCTGCTTACTTGGGAAATCAATATTTTCTGGTACTAGGCCCACATGGAATGAAGAAAATCAGCAATTTTTTATTGAAGGAGATAATTTCTGTTGCAGTCTTGGTGAATACTTTATAAACAGGGGTTTGGCGCATTGGAATTGGGACTGCACAAAGATTGTACAGGAGGAAGCAGGATTGTCCTGAAGCAGCAGGAGCAAGAGGAAGGTGTTGTGTGAGGAGCAAGCAAGGGTGCACTTGTGAAAGGTCACACTGAGTGCTGGGAGAAGGGCACAGAACTTGGAGTGTGGAAAAAAATGAAAATCATGCCTGTGCTTTCCAAATCCGGCTTCTTTGTCATTATGTGCCATGTATTTGCAAAAAGGGGATGTATTTATACACTGGATTCAGGTCAGAGGAGATTGTGACTTTTAGAGCACATCAAAGAGTTAAACAGCTGCAATTTCAGGGGCTGCTGAGATTGAACATGAAATTAGTGAACATCACAGTGAATTCCAGCTTCGGGATGTCTGATTGGGTCAACCCTGCAGGAATTCCCCTGCTTCTCCTGGGTCAGTTTATCCCAGTAACCAGCTGGTACTCTAACTGGATCTCACCTAGAACAGCGCAGCATGTCATTGAATGCCATAATATTTGTTTGAGTTTATTTGACTCTTTTTTTCTTTTTAACATGTACTTAAGCTGCACCAATATTTTTGAGGTAAAATTCTGCAACCAAGACAACAGAGTACTGCCAGGAGTTAATTTGCTGACGTTTAAGACAGGCTGGTGGTGGTTTTTTTTTTGTTTTGTTTTGGGTTTTTTTGGGTTTGTTTGGTTTGGTTTGGTTTGGGGTTTTTTTGTTGTTGTTGTTTGTTGTTGTTGTTGTTGTTGTTTTTGTTTGGGGGTTTTTTTGGTTGGTTGGTTGGTTGGTTGGTTTTTTTTAATGGTACTTTGTCCCTTGCAATATCTCTACCTGCCTAGAAATTTGATAATGTTGTTGCCTTCCCCCCGTGTTGCAATCTACCTTAGGATCTATTTGCTCATATTCCATTTCTTATTTTACCTTTCTTTCCCCTCTCTGCTGTCCTACCAGCCTTGTGCTGTGGGTTGATGGGAGGATGCAATTCATTAAAATGACTCTCCAAGCAGCTTTGATGTTTGAAAACACAGGAAAGGCAATTTTTGTTTCATTCTGGTCTCAGAGCTCACTCACTGCAGTTAATGCACTTCTTCCAGGGCCACACTTGGATTTGGGAATCTGCTGTGTGTCTGCTGAGTATTGTAGGCAGATTCTTAGGTGAGCACACAGACACATATTTATGCAACCAGCATCTGTCACTGACATTACCCCAGGTTTTATTAAAGGAAAAAAAAATCTAGTTGTTTTTGCCTTTTATTACCAAAATATTTACGGTGTGTAAAGCAAACAACAACAACAAAAGGTCTTTCTTTCAAGAAGCGTCTTAATAATTGCTGTGCCATTAAATAAAGGATCCTGAAGCATGAACATTGTGCTCCCTGTATGGCAGAATGCTGCATCATCAGCAGCTTTTCTTCCTGACCTGGCACCTTGGGCTGCTTCTGGTTTGTGTCTTTACTGCAAAGAGCCCCTGGGGGGTTTTTGCATGGATGATCCTGGGCACTGTAAACTTGCTCTGTAGTTTGTTTATCTGGGAGAACTTAAAGGAACTAATCAGCCTTTTTGTTAAACTGTTCCTGGCAGCCTGGAAGGAAAGCCAGGGCACATAAGAGTTCTACTAAAACAATCTGTCAAGTGGTTGATGTGTACAATGGGATAATTCATGCGTTAGGCTTCAGAGGTTATAAATGAACAAACAAAGGCTGGAAGAGGAATTATGTGAGGGGAAGAATGTACACTGACCTCACATACCTCTGAGATATATTCACACTTTGTTCTGAGAGATTCTGATTTCCCCCGAACCCATTATTTGATAAACTCGTAGGAAACGAATGCAGAATCTGAAAAGGAAATTCTGCATTCAGATTGGGATTGCTCTGTTTAAACAAATGAACAAACAAGACAGTTAAAACACGAATCAGAAGGAGTAAAATGCAATTCTAAATCTCATATCCTAGGCTGATGAAAAAAGACTAAAATAGAAACATTGATTTAAATATCTCTCACCTTAAGAGAAATAATTTGGTTTTGCCTAATTATCTCTGAATAAATATTTAGTCATTTTGCCACCAGTTCTTTTCTAAACCAAGATAAGGAATATTCTGTAGCTTTCATCTTTCTCCAGAGAAAGCAGTGTGAACTCTCTGCATGGTCCCTATGGACCCACAGGTGACATTCTTGCAAGTTTGGTTTAATGCCCTCTGAAATGTCAGTCAGTGGGATGACTTTTTAGATTGTCTTTGGCATCCTCAGATGAAAGCTGAGAGTGCCTCCAGACCTCTCAGAACAGCAAGTTCTGTTTTCCAGGAAGATGCTTGTAAAGTTTTAGACACAAGATAATTCAAATTGGCTGTGTGAATTGAAAGTGAAACCTGAAACAGCAAAAAATTTCTATAGAAAAAAATATACAGTTGTTATGACTCCATGCAAACATTTATCTTTACAAAACAGTCCTGATTTGGATTTTTTTAATTAAAAAACCAAGAGAGTAAAACTTAAAGTAAATTCATCATTGAATTAATCTTGATGGATTGATATTTTTTTAAGTAATTTTAGTATTTCAGTTGAATAGTTATCATTTTATGACCTGTTTTGTAAGGCAGTGCTGTATTCTTCCACAGAAGAATAGGGTCATTAGATTTCCCTGGCTGAGGCTGGTAAATCACCTGAATTACAGAGAGGAATCTGCAGGATATTGATCACTTTTTTATTATAGCACTGGGCAAATTATTGTGTTTACTGAGAGGAGCTCAAAAGTTTGCTTTTTGAATCAGCTATTCTTGTGTGCTTAGGGAGGTCAACATCAGCCAGCCTGGGAGGTTCAACTCAGTTGTCTTGTGCTTGACAGGACAGCTGAAAATTTTCCCTGAACACTTCACCTCAGAGTCCAGGAAACCCCTGACAATACCTGGCAATTAGGCTGGGAATTGCACTGGGAAAGCTGATTTTCGTTGAAATAGCTCAGTCTGTGTTTGTTTAAAGGAACTAAATTAGTGACAACATGGCGGCTAGGCCTTCCTTGGAGGAGGAGGCTGGAACACGTGAAGGGACTTAGGTTACTTTGCCATGAATTAATATTGACATTCCTGCTGCTGCTGTCACTCGGGGGAACCAGAAAGAATTGGCCACCTGGGATGTTTCACCTTTGCCTGACCAAACCTTCCGTGAATGGCGTCGGCATCCCCTTGGAGCCGCTTTCCCCTCAGTCCTCAGGGAGGGCACCTTTGCTCCCGTCCAGATTCCAGAGGCACCAGCCTCTCCCTGTTGAAAGGACAGGGAAATTATCATGCCCACAAAGCCTGATATGAAAAGCTTTTTGGCTGCTGCTCTTCCGAACAGTCCTAAAGCCCTTTAGGTCCCTGTGTAAAAGCCCACAGAAATTTTCGGCGGTTTTGGACTCGGTGAAGTAGCAGTGAAGTAGCAGAACTGTGTCCCAGCATGCTTTCCACTTTAGTTACAGCCTGACAGCATGGTTTTAATGGGGTATTTATTCTAATTCTGGACAGATCAAGCTGCTCAGTCATAAATTGGCTTCTGGGCTTCTGTTTGCTCAGTTAGACTCCTCTGCACTCTGTGCACACACCTCTGCTGTGAATTATGGTACTTTTTAATGCCTTTTGAAAAGGCTAGATGGTAGATTTATCATGCTTTCCTTTTGAAAGATATACCTTATATAATGATTCAAAATCTATGGCGTTTTGGTAATTAGAAGTTTTGAAACCCTTGTATACTCTGCTAAATTTCATAAAGTATTTCTGCCAGCAAGAAATAGTTGTCTACTTATGTCATAAAGAGAAGCTTTATGTGCCAATAAATAACTCATACAAGAGGGCTCAGAACACCTCTTCTAGGGGGGCTTCCATCTTTTAATAATCTTCTGTTGGAAACTGTAATTAGAATGATTCAGTTGGTGTTGTTTTCTTTAAAAAAAATGTTCATCCCAACTCCATTCTTTTTTAGTATCTCATGATAATAAAGATGTGCTTTTCTAATAAAAAATGAGCTGATGCTACATTCTATGCCACAGAACAACTTTTTCTAGTCTAAAAGCTATTGAAGGTAATGACTCTTTCACAAAATTCGGTTCTGACAAACCATTTTTAAGTGGTGTATTATTTTCTGGGCCAAAACATGAGAGATTCAACACACTTTTACTAGTTCAGCCGATAAAAACTGCACAGAAAAATTTGTGTTTGAGTCCTCTGAAAAGGGTCATTGTGCTAGGGATAAGCTCTCAGTGATTAGAGCACAGTCCTTGTGCCATGGTTGCTCCATGTGTGTTTCTTCTGTCTGCAGGGTTGTGAGAGCTGGCAGATGTTGAACACATTTTGCACAGAATGTCTTTTCTATTATTGTGGTCACCTCCCTGGTTTGGAACACCAGCCAAAATATAATTTCAAACTTTTATTTAGCCTTTGGTCAAAGCTTTAGCAAAATAGTGGCTTAGTTAATAATGCCTTTTTTCCTTCATTTCTTCCTGCCTTCCCTCACCCCTTGTCAGCTGAAGGCTTTCTTTCTGATAATAAACAGGGAGAGATAATATTTGGAAAACTAAACCTTTTTTTTTTTTTTTTTTTGCTTTAATTTTCTGTGCTTTTAACAGCCATTGCTATTTGATTAATCAATAAGGCACCTTGATTTTTGAAACTCCACCTTGTGAGCTCTCATCTTGCTTAATGAATTCCAGAGGTTTCACACCTCTAACTTTTATGGGAGTCTTTGAGATTTTGCCCTCTGAATAATTACCCAGTAATTGATATGAAATGATTTGCATAACCAAACAATGAGTTATGGTGTTAAGTTAGCTCAGCATTTAATTTCTCTTTCATTTACCTCAATTTGCCTTGCTGCTTATTTTCTTCTCATCATCACAGACCCTCCATTTCTGATAAAACATGGAGAAACACACCTCTTCAGTAAAATCCAGTAATCAGGTTCTCTTTGAATAAAAGATCTTCAAACATTTTTTTTACAAAAGACAGACCCTCCAAGAATAAAAAAAAATAGGCTTTACTTCAAGACCTGTCTTCTCAGTGAATTCTGATACTAAAGTGTGTAGAAATGGGGCCTGTCAAAAACCCTACCCATTTTTCAATCTCTGTAATAGCTGAGAGTCCCATCAAAGCTTATGAAGATTTTTCTCTGGGTCTTTGATATCTGTCTGGATTGCAGTAAAGCAATGCTAGAGGAGGAAACACTTGCTTCTTGTAGATCCATTCCTTTGGGTGGCATGCAATAATTTTAGCTCTCCAGTGCATGGGCATAAAAGCCACAAGGAAATGTCACCTGTTTGGGACAATATGATTGGATTGCTAGGCATTATTTACTAATTTTTTGTAATTTAAAATATCTTGCCTTTTCATTTCCTGCAGTTAGATCATATCATGCTGGTTTGCTGCCACAAAATTATCACCATCCTGTAGCAGATTCATCCAGTGGAAAGATGTGATGAAATGACTTTCAAATCGTTTTCCTTCAGTCTACCACTGTAGTATTTTTAAAACATGAGAATTTCAGATGATTCTTCATACTGAGGGACAAACACCACATGACAGCAAAAGTTCAGCACTCCAAAACCAGACTTTGGGTAGAGGAATTGGTTGTGTTAACTGCAACTATTCTGGTTTGGAATGGCAGCTCTAAACCCTGATGTTGTGGGATTTTTATCTTCTTCCTGTTAGAGCTGGGATTAATGCAGAGGAGTCGCAGTTTCGTGCTCGGGCTCAGAGTTTATTAATTCTTATCTGTAGTACAGTCTCACGAGCTGTGAGCTCTAGCTAGCAAGGTAGAAAATGGAGCTGTCTCTAACTCTTTCCAAGGTTATTTAAGCATAAACCATCCAATAATGAGTTAACACCTATATTATTTATACTTTTAACCCAGTAATCACGACCTGAGGCGACAATGCAGACCTCTTTCACCCAATTAGAAAAAAAACACCCAAAACCAAGAAGAGGAAAGTGAAGAAGAAGGACTTAGACAACACCCAAGATCCTCCGTATCACCCCATATACATTACTACATACTAAAATCTAAGTTTTTCACCCTGTGAGATCACACACTTCTATTCAAACCACACACCCACAACCCCAGTGCTGTTGCTCAATTTCGGGAGCCTGTCCCATGGCCTCAGGTCAACTGTGGTGCTTGCCTGAGGGTCAGTGCCTTTTAGCACAGAAAGCCTGAAATTCTCAGCCTCCAGGGTTCCAACCTGCTGGAGCAGCTGCATTTGAGTGGCTCTGAGGCACTCAGGAGCCGTCTTGCAGCAGCAAAAGCAGAATGTTAAGTGACACAAACTGCAGAAGAGGCAACACCTATAAATGTTGGGCTCTTTTTGTCAGGCACTATAAAACAGAGCAGATGGTTGGGCTCCTCCTCCTGCGGGAGACACTGCCCAAACTCCTGTGGACTTCAGCAAAGTCTGCTTTTAAAGGGTCAGAGCAGCACTAGAAATTAAATTAGGGACAAGTCGATTTGTCTCTGAATGTTCTCCTCTGCAGTGGCTCAGGCTGTAATTAAAATGCAGTGGCTGAGTAGCTGGTGGCATTCAGCTGCCTATTAAGGAGATGCTGCAAAGGCTAAACAAGGGTCTGAACCCTCATTAGCAGCATTTGTCAGGAACCACAGGATCTTCCTTGTTTTCTCTCTTGTTGCATCGTAAATATTGTTCAAAGGAACAGCATGCAATAACAGCTGAGGCTGAAGAGTCCTACAGTTCATTTGACTTGCAAATGCTTAATTATTCAGACAAATTTTCAACATAAACAAAAATTAAGAAAATAACCCACAATGCAAAGTTTGTCATTCTGGGATTAACTTTTTTCGGGGAGCTGTTTGCTTAAGAAGCTCAGTTCAGAACTCTCACTCTGAATCAAATGCTTATTTCCACCTGAATTTCAGCAGAACACTCAGAAAAATACCATGCACAAACACCATACACATGAACATTTCATAGCCTGTGTCTTTTTCTAAGACAGCTCTTCTCAGTTAACTATCTAGATCACAGAGACTGATTTAAAATTAATTTACTGCATTTAATGTTCAGAAAACAGAAACGTTCAGGTTTTGTGTTACATCTGTATTAATATGTAATGGATCAGCTGGTTCAAGACACAGAATAGGGAGGATATTTGTAAGTATTTAAATTAAGTTTTAACTTTGTTTTCCCAGATTGCTTTTCTAGCCTGAATTCTAAAGAACTCTAATGTGTTGTAGTTTCTGAAAGTCAAAACCAGGAGCAGGAATACTTACTTTGAGTAGGGGGGGAGGTTGATGTTGTTGACTGGTTTTTAGCTCAGGAAAGAATGATGTTTGCGAATGGTGTGTGTCTTTGAAGTTCACCAGTAAAATATGGAGGGAAAATAACATAGGCATGAATTTAGGGACTGGAATATCTGCTGCAACCTGAAACAGCTTCAAGGGTTAACACAGGGCTCGGATAAAAAATGTCTAATACTGTAATTAACTGCTCGTTACAAACTCTCTAGATTCCTCTCTAGACTGAGAGGAATTTCTGGATTCTCCCTCAGTCAGCTCTCTCCTTTAAACTCATCTCAGCTTATTATATTCTTGCTTCAGTCAGTGATGTCTTCAAATAAGCACCCTCACTTAGAGCATGGGGTGTATTCCGCTATTCCAAGAGCATTCTGTGGAAAAAAAGCCACCCAGAAGTTACTGGAAAGGAGACAAGGGTGGAGAGGGTCCTATGCAAGTTGTTACTTGCATTGACATTCATCACTATTTGATGCCATATTTTAGCAAATAATATAAAACGTTGGGCTCAAAGTATTCATAACTAGAAATATTCCATAGAAAATTGGTTTTCAAATAAAAATATGGAAATTTAAGGGAGATATTAGGCTGTCCCAGAACAAGAAAGTTGGTGCTTTCCCTAGATAAGCAGTGAGTACCTCAAATGTTTATTTTCCTTCTGAGTGAGAAGAGGCCAACACTATGTCTGGAGCTGTCTCAGGGGTGTTTAAACAACTTAGACCTTATCAATACAGGAAGTCAGTTTATAACTCAGTTTCTTCTATAAAACACTGCTCAATCTTAGGAAAGGACAAAAAAATAGCTAAGAGACTGTATAAATTAGTCTATTTACAGACATGGAATGCATCTTAAAATTGTTGTCTGTGCTATATTCCCATGTAAGTTGGCAATACTGATTTAGGTGTTGAGGATTCAATGACTCTCTCATTCTTTTATAACTGAATTTTTGAATACTTCTAATACTTAGTGCATTCAATGCTTTAAAATATCTTTTTTAAGAATAAGTATCATCATAGAGAACAGATTTTTTTGAAATTCCATTTTTGAATTCTGTTGAAAAATGGAAAGGAGAAAGAGCTTATTAAGCATTTTTAAATTATAGACTGAAAGAACATTTGGGATACACGATTAATGATGTTATTTTTATTCACAAACCAGATCAATTACTGGTATTTTTTGCGGGTCTGGGGGTTGTTTATGGAATATCTGAAAGATGCACCTCTAAAAGAAGCAAGAGTTCAGAAAGAGTGAGTGCATTTGTGCTTGAGGATGGCTTAAATTAAATGATATGAGATGGGATTTTAGTGCCCTTTTTTGGATATATATCCCTACATTAGTTGACAGCAGAGGGACAGGGGAAGGGAATGGATGATTTCTTGAAGAGTTTGATTTTCAGAATACATTAATCAGAACTGCAGATTTCCTGTGAGGGTAAGAGGAATGAAGACAGGGAAACTGGGCAGTCGTGGGTTTGCAGAAGGTGAAAGACAGACCCTTGTACTTCTAATCCAGTTTGACTCATATCCACAGTCTCTTTGCAGTGCACTGTTTCTTGTTCCTCACATTTCTGCTTCAAGACATCAAAACCACAGCATTTTAATGTTCTTCCGAAACAATTAGTTCAGTTTAAACACTCAGCTGTACCACTGCTGTTACTCCACACTCACAGCTCTAGTTTCTCACAGCAATTTTCAGAACATATGAATTTTTTTGCCTTGTTCCTCCAAAGCTGGGTGCAGTGCCTCCTGCCGAAAACTTCACCATGTGATTCATGTTTTTAAAATAAAAACCAAAGGAAGAAATAGATCTTTGTCATCATCAGCTAGCTAGAAGCAACATTCACAAAGCAGAATGTGGATAATACACAAAGACATACATGGCTGTTTAGATACATAGTTTAATGTTCAGACATGAGGAAACTGTTTATAATAATTTTGTTATCCGTGTAACCTACATCAAAACTCTGTAGCTAGACATAAAAATGTGCCCAGATCCACTCTCTGAAATCTGCTTGAGCACCACTAGCTTTTCCACTTTTATCAATCACTTGTCATTGATCAGCTTACAGCCATGAATAGTTTGCTTTCTCAGCCCAAAATGCACACATCTCCCCAGTCTTTAGATTAAGAAAGGCATCCAGGAATTTTTTAAAAATTATTTGCTGTTGAGGTTTATTGCTATTTCTTCATTTCTCCTTGGCTTAAAAAAAATCCATAATGCTGCAAAGAAATAAAATCTCTTGGTTATTTAGGCTATATGACAAGACTTTATGCTGAAATACTCAGGGAACAGCTTGTGTTGGCGGAAAATTGAAAACTGAATTTTTTTTAATGTATAGGAATTTGAATCCCACACGCAGACCTCCTCAGAATTGTAGGACGGAGGCTTTTTCATTTTGCAAATGAAAAGGCAATTTTTTCTGCATCCCATACAAATTCACTTTAATAATCACTCCCTGAAAGTAAGGTTTGCTATGTTATTAGTCAAACAAAAAGGTTTCATTCCAGTTATATAGGCAAAGAACTATACCCACGGTAGACACTTATTCACAAAATTGAAAAACCTGTCAGTAAATTATCTGTCAACTGCCACTTTTGATATTTCCTGTTTCTTTTTCTCTCTCCATAAAATGTTGGGCAGAATTAGGGCACATGACATTCATGTCAGTGATATTCCTGTTCCTCAATTCAGTCAGGAGCCTCACAGGTGATTTATTCAGATCATTGGGGCTTTTGTGGACAAATTCAGAGCAGGAGAAAGATGGGGAGAGGCTCTTTACAAGGACATTTAGTGACAGGAAAAGGGGGATGGCTTCAGAGGGAAGAGAGTAGGTTTGGATTGGATATCAGAGAAAAAATTCTCTATTGTGAGGGTGGTGAGGCCCTGTCACAGGTTGCCCAAAGAAGCTGTGGCTGCCCCATCCCTGGAAATGTTCAAGGCCGGGCTGGATGGGGCTCTGAGCAGCCTGGGACTGCAGGGGGTGTCCCTGCCCATGGGAAGGAGATGATCTTTAAGGTCCCTTTTAACTGAAGCCATTCTGTGAAGATCAGAATCCAGAGTTCTCTGTCCTGAGAGCTCCTGAGTAGAGGCATCTTTCCCTGAATTGCTGCACGTAGTATCTGTGCTCTTTAGATTCAGTTGAGAGGCTCCTCATCACTTGAAACACTTGAATCAGTTCTTCAGATTTTCACAGCAGGCCCCGTGATTTTACTTGGGAAGTTCTGTTAACTGTTTTCCTTGGAGCTGCTGTGTGGGTTCGGGATGCACAGATCTTTTGGGCTGTGTCATCTCATGTCACCTGACAGGTCAGAGGTCCAAACCAAAAGTACTGAAAAAGCTAAAACCTCCCCACGTAAAATTCAGATCATCATTCCAGGGTGGAATTCCACTTTGATCAGGATCAGAGTTTATTTCTCTTTCTTTACCTGTTCTTTTGACCATAAGTTAGTGTCTGATTGCTTTGTGGAACCGTGTTCCTACTTTTGCAGTACCTTCAGGAGAAATGCCACGTTCTCAGCCCTTTTGCAGCAGTGCTAAGGAAAGTAGATGGAAAAGTTCATTTTCACTGAGCAAAATAAGGAGAAAGCCTGCAGTGTTCCATAGACACGAGTTGTTTTAAATGCTTCTCTTTTCAAAAGTTAATTATGTGATTGCTGCATTACTTAAGAGCTGAAAAGAACCTATCTGTAATGAGCAGAATCTGAGTAGATTTTTAATGCATCTCTGTCAGCTCTCCCTGTGGCTAGGAGTGCTTATTGAGATGTTCATTTACAATAGATTACTGGTACTTTTTAAAAGTACTTTCCCACTCTCCATAATTGATATATTAGTATATCCCCCAAGCATATTTTCCTGCTCCTCTTTACTCCATGAAGATTAAACAGAACGGTCATTAGATCGTAAAGCAATAAAATATTCACTTTGCTACTTACTGCAGAAAAGCTGTCAAATATAAAGATTGACTTTGCCTTCAGGTACATTTTTAATGGTCCTTTAAATATAGCCCTGAACCACTGTAACACACAGTGACAGATGAAGAACTTCCTTCACCAGGGGAAAGTGTATCTTAATTAGGTGTCAGGCCCAGAATTTTTTGCTCAGCCCATGCTCTTCTCTGAGAGAGATTTTTATCCATGGTTATATGAATTCATGACACAGTTGCAATGCAGGTTAAAATTAGGGAGACAATTTAGACTTTATTGCTTGCTATAGGACTTTTTAATAGGTTTTAATTAAAATGTCAAAGATAATATTTTATATTTTTTTTTCTTGTTGAAATAAAGTGGAGAATGTGAGTATGCAAAGATATGAAATAACCTAGTTTTCAGTGTGCCTGTCCAAAGAGGTGTTCAATCATGAAACAAACCCCAAATTTTATGTTGAGAAATTTAGGCTTGCAAAATGGTGTGTGTTTCCCTTGCTCACTGTAAGTCCTCATTACTTTTCTCCAACACCCTCTTCTTCTAAGAGAGAAAAAGAGAATGTTATAAATGGCAAAAGCAATTTTCAAAAGGCATCAAGGAAGACAGAGGATACTTCTATTTTGGAATTGAATACTAACAGGTATAAAGTACATAAAATACATGCAGCAGCATAACTGCAAAGCTGTTCTTGTCAGTATTTACTACCCACCAAGCTAGATAAAATTTGTAAAAGAAGTATGGTATTAATGACTGATTAATTATTGTCAGGAGAAATTGCAGCCAGATTTATTTTATTGGTTATCTCTTCATTAATGTTGTCGTGGCTCCAAAGTCACAGTGTTCCCAGACATTCAGAAAAGTATCCATATTCACTAGTTTTGATTGTTACTGAGTGTGAGTTCTCTCACTCAGTGCTGCGTCTGGGCCACTTTTTTGTCTGCCCTGAGATTACCAAGTAATTAACAACTTGATAAAACTCAGAATTACAATTAAAAACTTTTATATTGTAGTTTATGTTTATTGCGGGGTTTTTTTTTGTTTGTTTGTTTGTTTTCTAATGATGGTGCTAATGTCTGAAATACTTGAGGACTTCCAGGGGAAAAGCCCTTTTCCCCAGAAGTCTGATGTGCTACAAAGGCATTCTGTGATTTTATTTTGCTGGAGATTGTATTTGGGATGGTGAAATTTGGTGTTTGATTCTTGAAGTAAGGAGGGAGTGTCAGCAGAATGGCTGTCTCGGGCTTGTCAAGGACAGAGCTTGGCAGACTGGTTAAATGAGTCCTTTTGGAGTCATTCCTGAAGGGCAAAGGAGCCCAGGAAGGCTGGATATCCTTCAAGAAGGAAACCTCAAAAGGCACAAGAGCAGGTCATCCCCTGTGCTCAAAGATGAGCTGGTGGGGAGCACCAGCCTGGCTGAGAGAGAACTTGGCTGCAGCTCAGGAAAAAGAGGAGAGCTTGAGACTTCTGGAAGAAGGGGCAGGCAGTTTGGGAGGGCTTGCAAGGATGCTGTGAGACTACGCAGGGCTAATTAACGTTTAAGATAACAATTCTTTGCCATCAAAGCAACCACTTCCTTCCATCAGTGCTTGAGTTTTGTCACTGCAGATCCCTTCCTGAAGGCTCCCAGACCTGCAGGGCTGGCTCAACCACCCCCAGTGTTCTGATCTCAGCACTGCTGCCTCTCCCAGCCCGGGACTCTTCTTTCCTTGACTCGGTGTCCTGACACATCTCCCTGAAGCTTGGCCTGCCTCATCACTGACTAGAGCCACAGCCCCTCTGAGGCTTGTGGCAAATGCCATTTCTCCCTTTTGTTGGTTTTCCTTGGGTGGAAGCACGTCCCTTGCTCATTATGTAAAACAGATAATTAGCTGATTACCTGCGCTCCACTTAGCGGTGTGATTGGATATGTGTCACTCTTGTCAGGGTTGAGTTACAATCTTCAGAGGAGGGCAGCTCACCCTGCAGATGCACTCCTAGTGTCACCATCAGTATCCTGGAGGCCCTGCTCATCCTCTCCTGGGTTCCTTGTGTTGATCCCACTGTCTACTTATGGCACTGGACAACTGCATCTCATCACTGTGCCCCAAGTCCCCTCCTATCAAAGGCTCTGACAGAACTGCAGTGAAGTTCTGATCACCTCAGTGGAACTCCACTGGAGACAAGGGCTGGAATTATATTCACAAGAAATAATCAAGATAATATGATCCTTTGACACTTAACTGTGAATGTTTTTGGCAATGGCACTGCCATTTCTTATGTTGTTGTTGTGCAAACTAGAGGAAATTAGTTCTTTACCTGTTCAGTCCCACCTTTACTTTTTGTCTCCTCTCTCTTTCTGATCTTCCTCTATTTGCACTAAAAGCATTTTAGTAAGCATATATGAACTTTTTCTGAAATTGTATTCTAGGGTTCTCTCCAAGAGCACCTATGATTCAACTTCTCCCGCAGTTTGTCCCATTATTTGGTGAATCCTTTTGTACTTAACTGTAGAACTGTCCAGAGTTTGAAAGGCATATATTCTTTTCTTTGAATAGATGCTCAAATGAAGTGAAAGGATTCAGTTGCAAGCCATTCATTCATCCATAATGTCACATGAGAAAATTTTTCACCCTGTTTGTTTCTGTGGAAGGCATAATAAACTAGCTTGTAAGTCCCTAGTCAGTTTTTATTTTTTTGCCTTTATGTCTTTACAGCATCTGTTTCAGAAACACCAGGCTTTGTTTCTAATCCAGTTTGTTTTGGCCTATGTACTGAAAAAAAAAAAAAAAATGCTGTTAAATTTACAAGTAAATTATATGAATTCCTATATACTTCTAATAGGTTTTGACTGTCCAGATGGCAACTAAAACCTCTGACTTTCCTCATGTGCTGGTGAATTTAAAAAGAAACAAAAATGGCAACACAAACACCAGCCCCCTCAAACAAATAACAGGTAAATTAATGGCTTTCTGCCATGTCTTAACACCACAGGTAAATTAATGGCCTAACACCACAGGTCTGGCTGATAAAGCAGCAAAATTATCTCATCATTTACAGAAAATAATAGAGCTTTGTGATCCTGTAAAATTTAATTTTTCGTAGCAGACGAGTTTGAGTCTTGTCCACCTAACACAGCCCTGCCTTTGTTAGCTGGAAGCACCTGCAGCCAAGCTTCCACCTAAGAACAAAATCTGTGGTGTGTGGGGGACTGAGAGGAGCAATAAACTCTCAATATCTCAGTGCTTACAGCTGAGGATTGTTTTGTTTTCCTAAGCTGCTGCTGCTGCAATGGAATAAGCCAAATTCTGGTGGATATTTTGAGCTGGACAGCAGTTCTGATGGCTGCCTGTTGTTTGCCTCTTGGATGAGCTCACTACTTTTCCATTTGACCTCATGTAGGGCCAAGTTATTTTAAGGGTTAAGAAGAAAGACCCTAAAATATAGAAAAAGAAAGGGATATCCAGTTTGGGGCTAGGCAGTAGTCTCAGACCTTACCCAGTCACCACTATGCTTGACATTGTTTTTCCCTTGGGAGAGTCACTTTTCTCCTCTGAATTTTATATCTTTTTTGGAAAAAAAGAAATTTTTCATCCCCTTCTTCTCATCGTGTTGGGAGAATAAATTAAAATACAATCATTTAGTGCATGTTGGTGAAACATATAAAAATGCAGGGGGAGGGGCTGGATTGCAATGTTTTATAGATGTTGTTTAACTGATTACATAATTCCTGGATAGCATCTCTAAAATAAGAATTCTTTTCCCAGAGAGAGATCCAGTAATATTTTCTATTCACACAAGGTTCATCTAATGGTTTCAGAGCATGTTAAAACATTTAAGAAAATAAATTTCCTAATATTCAGACCATATAGGGCCATATAGTTTTTATTGGTGTAGAGTGGTTAAGTGCCTTGCATATGTTATATATCGAGGAGTAAAATGGAAATTAAATTTTGGACCAATTTAGGGACAAATAAATTGGTAAAGATTTTCCTGGTTGCTCTGCAGCAATAGTTCATTACCTCCATCAATAAGTATTTTTCACGTTGCTGTCTCTCCATTGTGTGCTATCTCTGAGAGTGAATTGTGAAAGAGGAGCATTGTGTGCTATTTCAAAGTAAAAACTGAGTCAAAGGGTCTTTTCTTTGGCCACTGCCTTTGAATAGCGTTTTTGACTGTACATGACTTTTGGGGTAGCTTGAGACTAAACTCCAGTTATAAGGTGAAAGAGCAAGTTTAATTTGGATGGGAAGTCATTGCTTAAGAGTTAGAGAGATTATTGGCTAGTTAAACAAGATGAGTAATGTAGAATATATTTTTTTATTTATTTTTTTGCATGAGGACACAGAAAGTTCGTCTGAGGCAGAAAACAGTCGGGATTCCTTGGCTGGAAATGATGCCTTAAGCTTCAGCTCCCATGTATTTCAGGTTCTGTGCTGCCCAGGGGTGCAGCTCTGAGCCTCACATTCAGGGTCACTCAGCTCTGCACAGAGCAGGGACACAAAACAAATCCTGTTCCTGCTGCACACCAAGGACAACTGGTACAAGTTTTCAGGGCCAAATGCACAAAAAAGGGTGGCTGAAGGGAGGAACAGGAAGGATGGGACCTCACCACCTGCAGCTGGAGTTGGACAATTAAACCCCAATATGCAAATGGATCAAAACTTATAAAAGTGTGAGACCTCCTGCCTGGGCATCCATTTTGTGTCCATGTTGTGACCATTTTGTGGCCATTTTGTGTCCATTTTGGGTCCATTTTGTGACCATTTTGTGGCCATTTTGGGTCCACCCTGGGTGTTCCCCTGCCCAGGTTCTTGTCCTGCCTAAGGTGTACCCTAAAGGCCTTTTAATAGATATCTACTTTATTCTCTAGCTCTGTCCAGTCTCTGTTCCAGGCCAGACTTCCCAAGGCATTGTGGCCATGCCAGTGCTTCCCTGGGCTCTGTCCCCTGACAGCTGTGGCAGTCAGCCTGTGAATTCCTTGGGATGCAGGACAGGGATGTCCTGTGACAGCCCTTGCTGTCTGCACTTCTGCAAAGCCTCCTAAAACATTGCAAAGTGCTCTTCATCTTCAAGAAAGGAAATGTGTTCGGTACCCCATGCAGGAGTGAAGGAGAGATGCATCATTCCAATATTTTCAAGGCAGCAGGCAAACCACTCGGTCACCGTTTGAGGAGAAAAAGGAGATTCTGTAGGAATTAATTTAAATCCTATTAAAAATTTTGCTCATCTGCAAACGTGAATGAGCAAACGATTATGACCTGTCCTTTCCACACTTGATGCTGCTGCCTTCGTTTCTCCCAGTTTGTGAGGCATGAGGAAATAAGATGGGTTCCATGAAGAAGGATAATTCTATTTTCTTCACAGTGTGTGAGGAGAGAAAGGCTGCCATGTGTTGATGAGATCATCACTTTAATAGCAGCCATTTATCTCTGAATGCTCTCTGGAAGTAAACACAATGATGACTCTTAAAGTTAAAAGCATAATTCAGCCTGGTTATTTTCCTAATCCTGCTTTTATTGAGGTGGATTGGTTCACCTGATCTATTTAAATGGTGATGAATGCAGAATATCTTTTTGAAGAATGCCTTTTATATTTGTTTCACCTTGATTTAGGATTCAAGAGCAGATTAAAAAACACCAAAAACACCAACAAAAACATACAACTCCCCATCTGTTGAAGTAAAAAGCTGATTGGGACAAGAGGAAATACACAGGAAAAGAAAAAGCATTCTTCTTTCTGGTGCACTTGGGAGGTGTGAAGCTGATGAAAAGTTGTTTTGCAAATGACAAAAAAAATCCTAAGTTCTCCTCAGGAGCAACACAGATCACTGCAATCAGTTTGGATTCTAGAGATAGTGCTGCTTTATACCCAGGGTTAACTGGCTGCTGAGGAATAGGTAGATGGAGCCTTTTCACATTAAAGCAAGGACTCATACCTATGGGAGATTTTTATTAGAAGCTGGTAGTAGATGAAGTTAGTTTAGAGATAAAATTATTAGAAAAAGGCATTATCCTCAAATCAGGGATATTGTGGTCTTGCAACAAATTAATGCAGTCTGATCTAAGCCCTGATAATAAACTTTTCTGCAGCTATTTTGGTTGCAGGTGCAAGGGAACCACCAGCTTTTGCATCCATACCTTCCGTTTTCTACTTGGGAGGCTTTAATAATCCAGCTTTTCTTTTCTTTTTTTTTTTTTTTTTTTCCCCATTCCAGTGGGACTTTGGACTTTTCTGTAGAGCAGCAGCAAGAAGCCCACCTTGTTTCTTTCTTTTCCACGTAAGGAGTCGAGCTGTTGTTCCTTTTCTTTTCCTTTTTCCTGGGACTCTGCTTACACAGAGCAAACCCATAAAATGAGATTTGTGGCGTGTTGCAGTGAGTTTTGTGGATGTTGGTCTTTGGGTGTTTGTTCACCCTCACAATTTCATCCACAGAATTAAACTGGGATCTTCTCAGTATTAAAGAGTTTCTCTCTTCAGATGTATTTATAAAAAATAACTGTTCTAAGGGACATTTGTCCCAGAAAGAAGACACTTTCACAGTCGTGTAGGACAATTTCCTGTCCTACATTCAGATTAAATTTCCAGGATGTCCATCAAAACATTCACCTGGTGGCAGTTTGTATTTCCTTATGCTATTTCTTAAAATTTCACCTGTAAGTTTTGCAAACAAGATGAAGTGTTTATCAGAAAACTTTCAGTGTATTAATCATATTATTTCCATAATTATTTATTCCTTAATATCCTCCTTCTTAATAAACAGCTCTAGAAGTTTGAGCTGTTAAAGTTTTCTCCTCTGAAATAAAAATACTGTTTAAAAATAGAACCTCCCCAACCTTGTACATAATTGTCTACTTATCATAGGCTTTTCCTTTAAGTTTTCACGTTTACTTGACTTGAGTTACTGAGTTTAATAATGGTCAAGATGCAAGTATATACACAAAAAAAGGGGATACTTAACATAGAGGAGAAATGTATTGATTTAATTAAATTCCTGTCGTATGCCCTAGGAAGAAATGTCAAAGCCAGTTATATTGCTTAGATATTTCAGATGTGACACAAATGAAGGCTTTATTAATTCCTAGGTTCCTAATTGTTTTATTTGCATCACAGCACACCATAGCTCTTGGATATGGTTCTGCTCTTGCCTTCCCTGTAATTATTTAGGATTTGGGCAGAGGAGAGAGAGAAACCCAAGCCTGTCTCATTAATTACTTGGTTTCTTTTAATAGCCGTACATTACCTGCAGGATTTATTTGCTGACCACTGCTTCTGCTGTCTCCTGAGGACTCAGTTCAAAATGTCTTTTATCTTATGGTACATCTCGAGGGCCAGGACATGCTCCTGTCCCCAGTGTAGATATGAAGAACTGGGCACAGACAAAGTGGTTTGTTGAAAGGGTGTATGTGAAATCTTTGGTTCTTGTACTCATTCATCCTAATTTACTCACAAGATTTCATATTGGTAAAGCAGATTGATTTTTGGGTTGTTTGTTTGTTTGTTTGTTTTCTTTTTTGGGGAGGTTGTGTTTTTGTTGGGTTTTTTGGGGGTTTGGGGGGGGGTGTTTTTGGTTTGTTGTTGTTGTTGTTGTTGTTTTAATTTTTTTTTCTTTTAAAATTTCCATAGTTTTGCTGTTGCACTTTACATGGTTCTCAAGGGAGCATCTGGAAATGCACCATCACTAGTGTGTGATGGAGCAACATCCAGAATTAGCGATTTCAAACAAACCCACACACTTCGAATTAAGAACATAAATATTTTATTTTAAAAATCGACACTTCAAACAGGTTCTGATTTTCTTCCTAAATCTATTTTTTTTTTTGCTAGACTGATTTTTTATTGTGATGGGAGTAGAAAATCCATTTCATGCATTGAAATGACCAACAGAAAGGATATGAACGAAAAATGTCACACCCAGCCTTTATGACCAACATTGGGAATCCAAAGATTTAATGTGGGATAGAAGAGGACCCAAAACAATTTGGCTTCTAGAACAAAATTTATGTTGAGGAAGATGAGGTCCCTGTGAGAGATGATGGAAGACAGTTAAGGACAAGTCTGGCTCTGCTAAAGCAGTAAACTCTGATTTGTATCACAATAATGAGAATTATACTGGCAAAGAGCAGATTTCCCAAGTTTGTAGGGGGAGCTCCCTTGGAGTCTTGATAGGCAGGATCCCCCCAAGCAAATGTCCTGAGTCACAGTCACATCACATCAGCCTGTGCCTGCAGTGCTGAGGCTCCAAAATCAACATTTTCCCTCTTCCCTTGGGAGCCATTTTTCCCTCCTTTATCCAGTGCACACATTCTTTCTGAATAACAGTGAAGGAGAAAACAGAATGAAAAGGGTCTTGGTTAGTCAAGCAATTTTAGTTTTGTCTTGGTGTTGGCTTTTTGTTGTTGTTGTTTTTGTTTGTTTGATTGTTTTGAGAAGAAACAGCTTGTACAGTGCCAGACACAATTTTAGGTTAAGATCTCTGCAAATGTCAATAGATTTTCATTTGAATCTCCCACGAGAGCATTTCAGACCTGATAGCCCCATCAATTTTAAGACAATAAAATTTAAAAAGAGCTACATAAGTAGGAAGAATTTATTTATTTTTTTTAATTTCTTGGGCTGTGAGAATTTTACTGTGCTTAGCTGCAACTGTGGCACAAGAAAAATTTGTCTATATGTTTTCTCTCTCATCATCAAGTTGTTTTAGCTTCTGTGTTGACCTTGCAGTCGTGCCACTCATGCTGCTCTCCATCTAACAAACAGTTGAGGCCAACACTGAGCCCTGATTTTCCTTGGCATGCAAGGAAAGTGTGGGGAGCAGTTCTGTGGATCCACCCTTGGTTTTCTGCTGCTCCTGGTGTGTACAGCTCTGATCACTGTGGGATCTGAGCGTGTGGAGCTGCAAGCACAGCACATCAGCCTGTTTCTAGACCTGTATCCTCCCACATTATAGACAGAAAAGGGTTTTACTTTTCCATGGAAAAGTTATTACTGCATCTATGCCTCCCTACTAGCACTGATTCTGACCCTCAGAGTCTTTGGCTTCCTGTGAAATTAGGCTTTTGCTTAAATGTTAATAACTTCTGAGTGGCTTTGTGCCGCTTTCAAATGCAAAACTGTGTCAATAAGGTGGAAATAAATTTAATAGGATTGATGGAGCCTGTAGAATAAAGCAGCTTGTCTCTGACCTCCTCATTAAGGTGTTTGCTGACAATGCAGACTAACAGCAGTAGGACATTAATACTACTGTGTGAGGAATTACTTTATTTTAAAAGACTTCAGCAAATTTTCATGCCTTTACCCGTCCCCATTCTGTCTGGCTGCTAGAACCTGTCAGTACTTCAAATACCTTGTCTTCCTCCTTGACAGGGAATTTCTAAACATACATAAATCTGTGGACCTAATTGCTGTTGAATATTTTTTTTAAACATGTTTCCCAGGAAACAGTCTGAACCATAAAAATGCTGAACCATAAAAGTGGCACCACTGTGAAGTTAAGGTATTTATGCCATCTACAGCTTCACTCTTTTCTTTAGATTTTGCTATACCCACCTTCTTTTTGAAACAATTAGCGTTTTGAATGTAAAACTAGTGAGCAGTTAGACTGAGGTTTAATCACCTGTTTCTTCTGAGTCAGCTCTGGCTTTATCTTAAAACAGAACCTGCCTTGATGCAGCCCTGGAACCTCATTGTTTGTGCTGAAGTGTTGTGCTTTGCATTATTCATGTGCAACACAACTCTTTTTCCACCACTAGAATAGTTAAATAAATGTAATTGGGAGGTCCTGCAGTGCTTTGGGTGTATCGGGCTGTGTGTGGATGGATCTGAGAGGTTTGAGCCTGGCTTAAAGCACTTGGGCACAGAGGGGCCACAGTGGTTTTCCAAATGGGACCTGTTGGTGCACATCAGCTTTTGCATCACTCCTGTTGGAATGGTGGGAAATGCACTTGATGCAATAATTTGCCAGACACAACTGAAAAACTGACTGAGAGTGAGCCACTTTCAGGGAGTGATATGCTTGTCCTGTCACGCATGCTGTGTTAACAGGTGATGGTAAGTCAAGCAAGATTGGAATGGTCTAAGGTGAGCCTTAATATTTATGCATTTTGTCAAAAAGTGAAAAAAGCCTCAATTACAGGAAAAACCTAGCACAGGAGAATAAACCTTTCAGTTATACGTAGCTCTTCCTGATTTAACAAAATCCACTAAGAGAGTTTTAAATACAAATGTGGCTATAAGAATGTGCCAGGTGCTAGTCCATGAAAATCATATATTAGAGATTGAGCAGGAGTGTGGTCAGCGTTATTCAGGGAAATGCCTGTTGCATTTTACTTTCCTCAAGAGCTGCTTCTTTGATTCCAAAAAGAGTTCTCAGGTGCTTTACAAATTCAGTTTTTTCTGCAGTTACAGCCAGAATTAGTGTTATTGTCTGATTTTCAGAATCACTGATTCTTGATTTTGGCAAATCGTAACACAACTGTTAATGCTGACTGCAAGGTGAAGCGTGAGGGGTCAACATGGAATGTCTCATTTTAAAACATAAATATTAAAATTCTAAAAAATATAAATATATATTTTTATGTATAACGTAATTGCTTTTTTTTTTCAGAAATCTTTACACTTTTCAAATTCTTAACTTAAAATATTTCTTCAGAGTAATTCACAGAGAAACAATGAGAAGTCTTTGGTCATGGAACTTCATTGTGCCATGTAATTTAGGGATACAATACCTTTATTCCTTTATTATCCTCAGCCATTGTAGGTTTTTCTGGATTATCTGATCATATATAATGGAGAAAATGTTAGTGGTTTGGAATAGAACTGCTTGGAATAAATAGGATTTTCTTTATGGTTATCAAATGCCTTAACTCCATTTTCATAATTTAACTATCTTCCAAACCTGTTTATTGCTTTGTAAATTCCACAACAAATTAGCATTGTCCCTTAATCATACAGTTCTAATATAATATTCAGTTTTAACCAAAAAAAGGGAAGAACCCTTCCATGTCATGAAAATAATCTTAAAATCTATTTGTAAGAACAGGGGGAAATGAGGCTTAGAACTAGAAACTTCCTCCTTCTGTGAATGTTCATTTTTTTCATTATAATTTAATATTATTTATTAATTAATTAATACTAATATAGTTTAATATTATTTCATTATATTTATATACATTTATATTTCCAGTTATAGGGCTACAACTAAAGAAGTGGATTTTTATTTTAAAGAAAAGAAAATTCTAAAAGTCACCCAACTCCTTGAGATTTTGAGTAAGACCTTGAAGGCTGTAATAGCTTTCACAAAACTGCAAGATTTTCAGCTGCGTATAACCTCCCATCTGTCCATATTTTACACCCTTCTTTACTCTTTAAACAAGTCTCTAAACCCAAGACTCTAATCCCTTCGTTCTTCACAAAGTATTTTAGGGTAAAATATGACTAGGAAGCAGCTTGCCTCCTGCTGTCTCCAATATTATATATATATATTTATCTCTTCAGTGCACTGTGGCCCCTCCTTGAGCTGAATTTTCACTTGCCCACAGTAGTGTGTTCTGCAGCTGCCAATTACAGAGGCCAGGCCCTGGGAACACAAATGAGACCTCAGCTCCTCAAAGGACTTGAACGCTTGTTTTTCTTTGTCAGACGCATTCATTCTTCTTTAGCTGTGGCTCTCGAACTGTAACACTGTGGTTAAAATATCTGAAAAGCCTGGATGTTCATTTTTAGATTGGTTTCCTAAGAAACTGCAGTTTACGTGATTGTGCTGTTCATCTGTCAGCTGTAAATCTGAAAACTACCGAGCAAACCTGAGCAAAGGTTCAGGAAAATGAATTGGTGAAAAGTGAAAACAAATTTGTGTTAGATGGAGATAATTAGGGAAGATTGTCAGGAGGTTAGAGGGGAAAGATGCAGATGAATTACCTTCCTCTGAGAGAAGGGCACCACACAGAGGGATGCTCCCTTTCAGGCTCTCTACTCCGTGAAGCAAACTTCAAGCTTGCCTTCTTGCTGTAGTCACATTCAGCCACTTATGTTAATATTTCCTGTCTGAGCAATATAAAACACTTTCCTGAAGTGCCAGTGAAGTATTCCTGCTTTTTCCCCCCTCATATTTCTAAGTGGAGCTTGAGCCATTAGAACATCTTCCACTGCTCTCAGTTTTCTGTATAAGTAGAGGCAGAACCTCATTTTGAGCTTTGCTGAAATGCAAAGCTGCCTCCCTGGCAGTCAGAGGTCTGTCAGCTCAGGATGAATCCCCATCACAGAACTGGTTTGGTAAGGGGGACTGAGATAAAATAAACCCATCTTCAGCCAAAACAAAGTGGTCTCAGACTTTTATTTGGGTAATAAAACTCAAACCTTTAAAAAAGAAGTGCTTCGGCTTTTGTTGGCTTCTCTCCTTTTGTTGAAGGATGGACCTGGTTGAGATGATGACCACCTTATGAAATGGGAATGGTCAGGTTTATGTCAGAGATACTGTTAGATGGACAAATGGATTCCTCAACAGCCTCAAAACCAATAAAGCAGACTAGTGACTCTTTGGCTTTGTTAATTCTCCATGCATCGCCAACAAAAGTTTTCCCATGTTCCTTGCATGTTCTGAAGAATTATGGAACATTGCTCTTTATCTCCAAAAATGCAGAATGGCAAAATCGTGACCCCCAAATGTTAATGTCATAGCTCAGCTTTTATTATGCTTCTTGTGCTTCAGGCAGCAACTTAAAATTTCTTCAGTCAGCATGTTCAGGTCATCTGATAATTCACAGCTGTATCAGTAATATTTCTCAAGATGTAAGTCTCCCCAATGACTGGGTTGTGGCTGTCCTTCTCTAAATGGTTGAGTTTAGGGATCGAGTTTCAGGGAGTGCAAAAATGTAACTATAGTGAGCTACTGATTTAAGCCAGTCCCTGATCTGCTTTGGTGGTTGAATCTAAAATGTTGCTGGTCATTGGAATAAGCCTGTTCATTTCTTTATTACAATCTCATTTTCTCAGCTTTTTTAATTTCCCCTTCTTGGTCATTAAAGTCAATGTAGAGCCTCGAGTTTGCTACTGCTTTCCATTCTGTATGCAGAGTGTGCCTAAAATTGTGTCACTCCTGGTGTTGGGTCTTTTCCTCTTCATTTATGATCAAATAAACAAACAAATATCTTGTCCTGCCATCCTTATTGCCATCCTCTCTCATATCAGAGATTCTTGGAGAATGTGTGTGATATATTTTATTTTCCTAGCATCATCATGTTGTATAAGCTTTAAAATTTGGGTTTTAAGTGGTCATTTCACAACCTAATCATGCCCTAGAGAGCCCATGACACTTTCAAACACCAGGTTTCCCTGTGCAGCATTTAATATTCATGGGGTCTCTACCAATCCAATTTATTTTCCTATTCTGCCCTTTAATAAATATTATTTTCTCCTTCATTCTCTTACCTACTCCAGTATTCACAGAAATAGTATCTCTCTTGTTCCTGTTTCTTTCTGTTGTGTTTTAAATTAATTGCCCCAATTTGTTCTATATCACACTGAAATTTTATTTCTTGATGAAATAATTGACAAAAGCTCTATTGTTCTCCTCATAATTCTCCTTTTGGAGTATATCCCATGATATATATATGCATATATATATAAGACAATAATATAATGTTTCATTTTATCTAAGACCATAAATACAGGCTGTCCTATCTACCAGAATAAAGGTGTTTTTTTGGTTTTTTTTTTTCTCTGAGTGCTTTACTGAAGGTAAGAATCATCCTGTTTCTCTGGAAGGGACAGCAGAGACTTCATCTAATAGGATTATTGCCTACCTGTAAATGTGGCTTTTATGCATGTTAATGCCTTTCCAAAATGATTTTTTAATGCTGGCACTTTGAATGTTCTAGATATAACATTATTTTTGTCATTTGAACACCTGATTGGATTAACCCAAGCGCCAAAGATGACTTGTTTTTCTGTTAGGGTGCTGTGGACTGCCCGACTGATGCTCAGTGCATTGAGCATTCACAGTTTCACTCAGGGTTCCTGCAAAACCACTGCTGGAAATAAATATGCACAGCCTGCCTTGCTTTCTCAGTTTCTTCCAAGCAGGTCTGAGCAGGAAATCTAAAAACACAAGGATAATCTGGCACCCTGGAGGTGGGAAAGAGAACATGGGGGAGCAGTGCTAAGTTTGCTTTCTTTGCTTTATGTTGTGGCCAAAAAATCAAGTACCCTGGTTTTGTTGCCCTTCTGTAAGGTGGTGACTGTAGAAATCATGCAGATTAATTAATTGAAGACATTAATGCAGTCATAAATTCTGTTATTGCAGCCATATATATGGCAAGAAATAATCAAACTGGTGTAAAAGTTGCAATGTGATAAATTTGGCACAGTAGGAATCCTTGTAGCATTTCTTTTTTGGTTCCCCCTCCCCCCCCTTTTTTTTTAATGTAGCCTGAAATTTTTTCAGATATATATCTTGTTTTTGTACTTTGTGTAGAATCAAAGGATCATTTAGGTTGGAAGAAACTTTAAGGTTGGGTCCAACTGCGTGGTCCCTTATTTCTCCATTTGTCATCAATCAATCGATTAAATAATTGGGAAAAAACCAGTCAAAACTCTTAAGGTTTAACCAAATTATATTTCTAAGTGTATCAGTACATAGAAACCCCCAAATTAATAAAATTTAAACCTTTAATTGCTACAAACTGGAAGAAAAACTGCTAATAAGTCTGTCTTTGGGATGTTTGTTACATGCTGAGAAATCCGCTGATCAATAAAAAAAACTATGTAAAATATCCTTAATTAAGTATTGGAAAACAGTACAGTTGGATGCTACTGGTAGATGAGGCTTTCTGGTAAAAGAATTAATATGTTAAGATACATTTAAAGGAAAAAGGAAGGAGGAAAAAACTTGAAGATGCCAAATATTTGGTGTGGTAATTCATAAGAACTTAAACCCGTTAGATTAATTAGTATTAATTACATTTTTACAATGCAGGGAATTAACTCTGCTTTTATTACCAGATAATAAACATGGAATCAATGAAATTTTATAATAACTGTCAGGGGGTGCTCTAGGGAAAGGAGAAATTGTTTTCTTTTTGGAGTAAAAGGAAGGAAATTCTGATCAAATTTTACAAGCATAAGACAAACCCTGTATCTAATCTAGGGAACAATTGAATTTCTAATAGCAAAGCTGCTTACTTCTGTGGGCTAAATATGCTGTAAAGATGATGGTTTATTATTTTAGTCCTAAGGATGCTTTATTTTAGTGCTGAAGCAAAAGTAAAAGGAACACATTCTCATTATTCTCCAAATTGTATGCAATATTTTTAAATACCACAAGGAAAAGGGAAATGGAAAATCTGTAGAAAGTAAGACAGAGGAAAATCTGGCAGGAGTAGATCTGACAGTTTAGACCATTTTGTCTTGTCACGCAATTGCAATGTTTAAGTTAATAAAAGCACATCAAAACAAATTTACACGTTTACTATGCTCCTAAGGACAGAACTTTAATTGTTACGGTTTTATTCAAAGAATTACTCGTCTTTTCATTGTAATAAAGGTACAGTTTCCTGGTTTTAAAATTAAACACCAGCCCAGTGACCAACGGATCTGTTGGTGGCCAAGGCGAAAAGTCCATTTTCAGATCACAGCAAGGAGAGCGTTATGCATTGTCAACAGCTCCCTTGCAGGGAATGATAGCCCTAATCCTTGAGGTAAAGAAGATTTCTGCTTAGCTCACACACCTTCTGGAGTGCAGGAAGCTTAGCTGGAGAGCTTTATCCCATCAGAGGTGTCTCAGCTGAGCTAGTTTTCTCTCTATTCTGTTGCCGTGTATGAGCACCAAGGAAGCTTCTCCCAGCTTCTGTGAAGGAAAATGGCAGCGGTGGCATAAAGCAGCTCAGATGTGCCTGAGGCATCTTGACAGAGCAAAGAAATATTAAACCCTGCATGATAATGAATATATGGCATCCCTGTGTGGCATCTGGGGGGCCTAGGGCCTGCTGGCCAATTCAGGGGGATTCCCATACCTCTTCCTTAGTCCCTTCTCATCTCGGTCACTTCTGCCTCCCAAAAGCTTAGCAATTAATTTTAATCCTTATTCATTTAATCCTCCTATCTGCTGCTGAGCACATCACCCCTCTTCCGACAGCAGCTCAGCCAGGATATTTTGCTAAGGCTCACTCTGGGGAGCAGATCCAGCATGATCATCCCAAAGAGGATTACTTCAGAAGGAATGAAAGGAAGGAGGGCAAATGGGATCACAATGGCACAAAATAGCAACTGCAAGGGTACTTGTAACCTCCTTGCTCTCACTGTGCACCTGCCAGGGTGGGGGAAGCTCAGCAGAGTGAATTGGGAAAGCTAACTCAGTATTTTCAAAGAGAGAAGGCTGATTCACAGGGGCTCTGAGCAGAGGTGTGAGTGCTGGGTCATTCCTGCCCTGCAGGCACACAATTTACAGCTGCAGTCCCCTCTCCACCATTTCTTCAACAAGGAAATTTTCCTGGTGGTAGGTCTCTAAAACCAGCTCTGATAGGGGCTGTCCAAATTTCCTGCTTCCTGCCCAACATAAAAAAAAAGAAAAAAAAATTACTTGTGACGTTTTATTTGAGGCTGTTTTAGGAGAACTCTGCATGTGGCGTGCCACAGCTCTCATCAAGAATGGAGGGGGTATGAGGATGATGGAGTAGGTGGGGTTTCATCTGCACCTAGAGGAGCTGAAAAAACATATACAGTAAAACATTCCACCTTGAGATCCTGTGTCCCCTCTGGATGTAGGGGACATTGCCTATTGCTGCCTGTGTTCCTGCTGCTTGTGTTCCACCAAAATCATAGAAATATAAAAGCAAAATCTTGTTTTATCTTCATGTGAGGAAAAAAATCTTGTGGTTTTACTCCTTCATGATCAATTTCTGCTCAAGCCCAAATCTTGAGGTTTCACAGGCAACATGATACAGTACAAAAATCTGATGTTTCTCTGTGGCAGGTTCTTTGAGGCCTGCTTGTTTCAGAAGACAGGGCTACGACCTGTGCCAGGTTGTAGATGGCAGTAGGAGATTTCATTGAGCCAGACTGCAAGGTTCTCACAGGGACTCACTGGACTATTCTGAGTGTGGTTTGTGTGTGGATCTGCCCACCTGAGACCCTTGCTCAGTAGCTGCAGCTGGGGATAACCAAGTAATGCTTCCACCTTCAAATGAGCTTTGAAAATACCTTTTCCCTCGTTCTTTTCAAACAGGGCAATCCACTCAGAGCAGCCCTGCACAGCTGTATATGAGCAAACCATTTGTGAAGAGACAGAGTTTCCTGATGCCATCTAATCCACTAGACATAATTAGCCAGCACAAACACCCAGATCTGAAGCTCTTCAAAAGGGCTGCCTGCTGCTGCAGTTCTGTCCAAATCCCCCTTGTTTGTCCTGCTGTGTGGGTGTTAGCTGGAGCTGCAGAAGCAGGGTGTTTTACAGTCGCAGAGGGTAATGTGGATTTTCTTGATGACTCCTCATGTTTTGTCACATTTTCTCGTGCCGCTCCCAAGAAGACAATGCATCTTCATTCCTGTGACAGGGCAGGTGCCAGCTGAATGGGAATAGAGCTTGTGCTTATCTGTTGATACCTCGGTGGGAATAGAGCATTGTGAAATCCTTCTGGGCTGTCAGAGGAGCGGAGGCATTTTCCTCCTCTCCTCTCAATTCACTTTTCAATCTCAATAGCTTATTGCAATGACAGGGTATCAAAACGTCTGGAAAGCTAAAACCATACATCAAGCACCTGTGCATTGCAGAGGTCTGACAGGGCCAGCAGAATAGATGGATCTTATATAATCTCTGTCTCCTGGAAAGAATAAAAGGAAAATTTTATAGGCTTGACCTGTGATCTCTGAGAAATAGTCTGAGTTTTGTCTGGGTGGCTTGGCAGAATTGGGTGCACTGAATACTGCTCCACTTGGTGTTTAATAAGCAGAAATGCCCCATGTAGAAGAGTAGTTGTGAACATTGAGTTAAACATGAAGGAAATCTTCAGAGCAATGGTCCCATCTCTTGGAGCTGGATTTCATTCCGGCTGCTGATCTTGTTTCAGGAATTGGAGCTTCATTACCGCACTGCCTCCGACATGTTGATAAGCTGGGCATCTGAAAGAATCAAGATAACTTCCCACACCTCTTAGTTTTCACTGAGACTCACGAGAGCTTCCCTTGTTTCCTATTTTCTCTTTTCAACTGAAGTGAATTATTTGCTGTTTCTTTAACTCCATCCACCAGCTCAAAACCTCCAGATGACAGGACAAAGTGTAATACACATGCAGCCCACTGAATTCCTGGGATGCTGCCCAGAAGTCCCCTCAGAGAAGGAACACAGTCAGAAAAATGGATCCCAGCATCCCTGGACTCCAAGGAACTTATTGTCTCTGCTGCCTGCCTCTTTTCTACCCCTTTCTTGCAGTGTCTGCAATGGCAGATGGAATTCTGAGCTGGCACTCCGAGGGGTAGAGGTGGGGGTGCATTTTTGGGAGGACCAAGTTGTTCCAGCAGATCTTTATCTCACACAGCACAGCCTCTCCTACTGGGGAGCCACCAGCTTGGTGTGAAAATCGCTTCAATATTGATTCAGTGTCAGGGTAGCTGGGAATTCAGAGCTGCAAGTGGTGAGAACAGATCACCCAAATAAAAACATCCTGGGAGAAGTGAGCGCTGAAAATGTGTAAGAGATCTGTGTGTGTTGTGGGAATTTGCAGGAGTAGCACGGTTGTCTATCAAAGATCCTCATGGTGTTGAATTGAAGCAGAAACATATGTAATGTGGCTGTGAACAAGGACGTTTGGGGAGCTGCTGAATTATGCATTCTCTGGTTAAATTGCTACTTAGTGCTAAAGCTTGGCTTATGGAAGATGCAAATGTGCAGCATTTATGTAAACTTTGCCATGGAGGAAGAATTATGTAATGTGCAGGACACATTGGAAATCAATATTTCCCCATGCAGTGTAAAAATTAAACTGAGTCAGTTTACCAAAACAGATTTTTCTACTTACTGCTAGGAGTGCTTGTTGCTAAGTTTGTCGTACAGCCATATTTAGGAAATAAGATCATGAGTGAGTTGAGGGAAATTACGCCATAAGGAGTCTACTGTGCAGAGTATCAATCTCAAATAGATGGAAAAAGCTATTAGTAAAAAAATGTTTCTTAATTACCTTCACCACAGAGCATAAAAGCATTATTTTTGAAAGAAGAACCCTGGGAGAATTTTTCTGTCTGATCTTTTGCCCTGGAGGTGTTTTGTGCAGCCTGGCTCTGTTTCTTGTCTGACTGCTGTTTACCACCTACTCTGGGGGTACAGCACAGTTCTGGTAAGCTGCCCTCAGCAGTTATGTTTTCTCAAGTTATGCTTTTCTCTACCAGCATTGTTTTTGAAACAATATTTGGAAAGTCAGGAACAAATTAAGGGTGTGTAGTAAAATCAAAAGTAACAATTTCTCCTCACAGACCATTAAAACATGGTAAATAATCATGTGAGGATTTACTTAGGCTGGAAAACACTGGCACCTCATCATAATCTGTTGGTTTGTTCCAGTTGCCACAGGAAGCATTCATGGACTAGTATTAATTAAAGCACTTCTAAATGGGATGTTGCTACTGAGTTCAGTACTAATAGGCTTATTTTTCTGCATTGCTGTTCCATTCATCTTACATTTGCCTTGCCTTTTGCAAGCTAATTTGATGTATATTACTCCTTTACTATATATAACCCCTTCAATGATTTGCAGAGCAGTATAAACAATTTATGCTCCCTTAAAGTATGGTACATAAACCTATTAGGGAGATGGAAGTAGAGTATCCTTTATAGGAATATAGCAAGTCATAATGGGATTCCTTGAGATCTCAGAATTCACTTTGCAACGTTGTTTATATCTATTAAAAAAAAAAAAAAAGGAAAAAGAAAAAGAAAAAGAAAAAGAAAAAGAAAAAGAAAAAGAAAAAGAAAAAGAAAAAGAAAAAGAAAAAGAAAAAGAAAAAGAAAAAGAAAAAGAGAAGTTTTCTTCAGAAGGTGCCATATTGATAAACACAGGTTTTTCTTTTGTCCCACCAAACTCATAAATGATCTGTCCTGGGCTTGAGGCTTCCCTGGGCTCTCAGTTAAACGGAGCTCTTTCCTAATGCTAAACAAATGCTGTCTTGACTGCTTCATGCCTCTGAACAAACAATGAGAAACAAGAAGGGAATGGCAGAGGCTTTAAATGTCTTTTTTTCCAGAGCCACATGCTGATTTACTAATATTTTAAATAGCTGCTCGCCTAACCAGCTATTGTTTTCAAGTACTTCTCATTCTTGTTGTGCACTGACAGTTATTTACTCTCTGTTTTCACTTTGCAGTGGGGAGGTTGCAGGGAGGTTCTGCTTGTACAGCCTGGAGCTGCCTCAAGGAATGGATTTAACAGTGCCAGTATAAAATGAGCTTGTAAGCAGGCAGTGCTCTCAGAGCCAGGGATGAATTTCTGTGGTTTCTAAATAAGCAAAGCCTGTTCCAACAAACAGGCCATGGTGGCTCCCTCATGGAGGCAGATTGCAGTGGCTGCAGGATTTTCTGACAGCACAGGAGAAACTTCTCTGGCTGTATGAACACACCCCACATGTGAGAAGCAAAAAGCCTCTCATTTGCTTGCAATTTATGGCTTCCTAATTACAGATGAGGAGACACTGTGATTTACTGCTTCACAGCACACTAACTTGTGCTTATATGATGTTTGGATGGTCAGCTCCAAGCTCTTAGCAACAATTGTGGTGGAACAGCTGAACTAACATATACTGTGAGGAATCAAAACCATAGCTCTTTACTGATCATTTTTCTGCCAGTGCTGGAAAGATTTAAAGAAAGACAAGATTTGTAATAATATTTTACATCTTTTCAATTCAGAAGTATCCTCCTTTGTAGCAGGTATTTCCTACGTCTGTATTTTTAGAATTAGAGAAAAAAAGGGCTTTGATCTTATAAAATGAAGCATTTTTTGCACACAATTAATGCTATTCAGTGATAAGTTTCTGTCCCTACCATCTTAAAGGAAATAATGCAGAATTTCCTAGGAAGTTATGTTCATGATTTGAAAAAGGTCTACTGTGTAGATCAATATTTAAGATCTCATGTCTGAGCAGCATCTCATGTGTCTGGCAGACTTTCTGATTCACATCTTCATTTTAACATTTGAAGTTAAGGGAGGAAACATCCCTCCCTAAAGAGCAAGCTAATGGTGATTTAGGAAGGTTTTGAAAGGATTTTGAAATTAAAAAACAGCCCGTGGTAGACAGGAGACTGAGTTAAAGGAGTACTAAATCTTTAAGTCCTTTAAAACAAACTTTAAAGAAAAAAAAGTATGTTGGGTTGTTTTTTTTTTTTTCCCCAATGATTTATGATTATGACTATCATTTTGGAGGCAAAATTATTTTTTTCAGTGATTTATGAAGCACAATCTATAAAGACATTATGAAAAAAATGTTGTTAAAATAGGAGTCTAAAATTTTGGCTATGCCTTTGAATAATTAAATACCTGGTAACAAAACTGGATGAAAAGCTGGGTAGGTCATATAGCAGTCACATGCCTTTTATTAGCAAATAAGTGTAGATCTAGCTAGAAGGATGGGCTCCCATGGTGTTCTAAATTTCTAATTTTGAAAAATGGTACCAAGACCAAAATATCACTTGAGGCTTATTCAGGCTATTGGTATCATCACTTCATGTCATCATATGCAAAAACGGCAGCAATAGTAGACTTTACTAAGAATTGTGTTAATATATGAGGTGAAGTAAAATATTTCTCATTTTCTGAAGCAGCACTGCAGTGTTAACAGCAAGGAGAAGCAATAAAAAGTAATTTATTGCACAGATGCCACTCTGAACACACCCAGCAGAATTTCAGATGAAAAATGGACCTTGTTTTTATATATGTAAAAGAATTCTCATCATAACTGCACATAAAAAAAGTTATATTGGCTCACATGGCCCTACTGTTTCCTAGTAACACCTTAACTTTCTGGTCATTCTAGACTCGATAGTTGCTCTCTCAACTGCTCTTTTTTTTCTTGACATAAAATCTTCAAAACAGAAAAATCAACTGCACCAATCTCCTTTTCTTCCCCTTCTTCATTTTTTCCAGTATTCCTTGAACTCTTCATTATTGATTCACAGCTAGTGACAAAGATTCAACTTAAAGAATGAAGAGAAAAACTGCTGGAGTAGCCAATATCTTCACAGAGTCAGGGCTGTTTCCTTTAACATTTATTAAGATTTGCATCATCTTGCATTATTTAGAATCTGTGTTACACATAATTTTCTTAAAACAAGCAGTGAGATGATTGCTCCACACACAGGTGGACCTAAACTAAATACCTACATTTATTTTGATTCCCAAACCTGAGAATACACTTGTGTTGTTTAGTTAAAAATTCTGGTTTTTGCTTTTAGTTTGCACAGAGGTGCTTCCAGAGCTGGCAGAGCCTGCCCCTGCTGTATATCTTTCTTGCACTCTGTGTTACACACCTACTGAGATCCTGTGCTGCAATTACTGCCATGTGGGAAAGGAAGTTTAATTTGGCAGTGGAATTCCAGTGTGGGTAATCACATTGCCTGTCTGGGAGCAGATGTGCACCACCAGTAAAATCATCCCATTAGATCTATCAAGCAAATCTCAGATAAGTAGCAGAGGCTGTGATTTTTCTGAGATTATCCCCAGATAACAGATAACGTCATCCCCGAGATTCTTTCATGGGGCTTTGTCACTTGGAATTCACAACCTTTTCTGGCTTGCCACCAAGGTATTGGAAGAAAAAACGGGAAGGGGAGTATGGTGGGCATTTTAGACTTTCTGTCTACCCAAAAATCATTTCAACTCTTCCATTCTGAAACTGGGTGAAACAGGGGTCAGCTCTGGTGCAAAAGGGAGGCGGCCGCTTTCAAGGTTGGCTGTTGGTTTGGATGAGGAACAACCCTGCCCTGGCTGCCAGGGCCTGGGAGAGCAGCAGCTGCCGTGTCCCCGAGTGCTGCTGGCTCTCAGCAGATGGAGCAGGGCGTGGCTCTGCTGGGAGCTGGGCTGGGAGAGCTCAGGGGATGGGATATGACACGCCATGCGTGCTTCCTTGGTGCCCCCGCGAGGGCACAGCACTGCAGTGATGCCTTGGGAAGGCTGAGCTGGAACAGAGACTGGACAGAGCTGGAGAATAAAGTAGATCTTCATTGAAAGGCCTTTAAGGATACACCTTGGGCAGGACAAGAGCCTGGCCAGGGCCACACCCAAGGTGGACCCAAAATGGTCACAAAATGGACACCCGGTCACCAGGTCTCACACTTTTATAAGTTTTAGTCCATTTGCATATTGGGGCTTAATTGTGCAGTTACAGCTCCAGGTTCTGCAGTCCCATCCTTCTTGTTTTCTCTCTTCAGCCACCCTTGTTTAGGCTTTTGGGCCTGAAAACTTGTAATGGTTGTCCTTGGTCTCCAGCAGGAACAGGATTTGTTTGGTCTTCCTACTCTGTGAAGAGAGCTTATTAGCATTTATTATGAGGCTCAGAACTGCACCCCTGGGCAGCACAGAACCTGAAAAACAGGGAAGCTCAAACTTCAGGCATCGGCAGGACACCCAGGGAATGCTCCCTGCAGGATTCAGCAGAGAACTCCTCCAACTCAGCACGGCACTGGTGACGGGTACGGTCCGACAGCCATATGCTTCTTGCCTAATTACAGGAAAAGTTGCCCACGTGCCTAAACTTAGTCAGAGGAATCACGGGGGTGCTGAGCAGCACAGGAGGGGGATGTTGGTGGAGCAGGGACAGCAGTGCTTTAATTAGTGCTGCGTGGATTGCATGAGCATCTGTCAGCCAGGAAGGGCTACAAAGCCCCTCTTTTGCAGAACTGAGGCGCTTGTCCACAGGGGTTAACACCCAGCAGCTCTGCTGGGTGGGACTTTCGTGCCTTCACACTTCCCACTGTGCCTGCTCTTCCTACGTAGTGAGGGGAAGTCAGCTCCCAGAGCTGAAAGCAGAGGGAGCATCCCCAGCAGTGCCCCAGCCATTGGTGCTGACTGGAAAACATGATCCAAGGAGACCAACTATTGAACAGGTACCAACATCTTAGGGCAATCCCTCATAGCCAAGCTCCTACCCAGTGGAGGCAGTCCTTCACAGGGCCTTTAAAATAGTCCTTTCTCTTATATAATTGCATGCCTAGCCATAAACCTGCCCATATAATTGCAAGAAGCACTATGCCTCTTTCCTTTTGCTGAAGTTTTATACACACAGGCAAGCAGCAGGTCTTAACACGTGTAAGCATGCCCATGTGGCAATAATTTAAAATTATTTCTTTTTTAAAAAAAATCATTTTAATTATTTGACTTACATTATGATGCTTTACAGCAACTTGTGTTGCCAACATAGAGGATATCAAAAGAGGCCTGAGGTCTTCTGCAGACATCAGCTTTGTTTTACCACAGGCAAAGCTGGAGAGCAAATCTCTGTGCTGGGGAACAGCTCTGAGTGGTAGCTGCTTTGGAAGTGTTTCACTGAACTTTTCACTCCAAGGCCACAAGCCCCAAATCTCTGTGAAACTAGGAGTAATCTTATCCTTGGAGGGGTTTTCAACAGAGCTGCCTTTTAGCCAAATTGGCAAAGAAAACCTTTCTGCAGGGCTGGTGCTGCTACAGCAGTAGTGTGGGGATGTCCTGCAGGGCAGCTGACTTAGCACCAGCCTTTGGTTTTAAGGACATTCATGGTGGTTTGAAAAAAAAAAAAAAAAAAAAAGGAAAAGCTATTGTAGGCTGTGATACAGAAGACATTCCTTGTAACTTGAAAAATAAGCTTTAAATGCTTAGAGGTAAAGGTATGGGTGAGAGAGGTTTGTTTATTGAAGACTCTTAGATACCTGAAGGACATAATCAAAGCTGGATAATGTAGGGGGGTTTTGGATTATTGAAGGAGATAAATATTTTTTTCCTAATTTTGGAAAGATGTGTCCAATGCCTGTATGGTAGCACTACGTAACAGGCTTCTCCACAGGATTCATTCAGATTTGAAAGGGGTAAGGACAGATTGAGGAAATATAAAGTTAGAATGTTTTTCTCTTGTTTTGAGAAAGTACAAGACAGATCATGGCAAATGGAGGGGTATGGCTTTTCTGTGAGGAAAGCTAGTAAGGTTCTAAATTATCTTGTGTCATCTGAGAGGAAAAAAAACCATTGTAACTTGGTTGTTAGAGCTTCTCATCTTCCTTTTCTTAAATTTTCTGCTTCATGTGGTATATGCCCACTCAAAACCCTCAAGGACAGCTATATAAACATTTGATACTGCAATTTGAATGAATTTTATTGCTTGACAGGACAGATGCCAAAAAAAGCTCACCAACTTTCCTAAGTTAAAGTTGTGCAACTTCCAATGAACAAAGATGGCACAGAAAAGGTTTTTATCACCCAAAAATAATAGAGAAATCTAGAATCTGCTACTGTTGTGCAAACATTTTGTTTTTAAGCAAAATAAATTGCCTAACTTGCCAGCTCGAAGCTACCTAGCAGCAGCTAGTTTCCACACAAGTGAAAATCAGTTCTCTTCATTCCTTTCCTCAGTGTGTTTTTCCCCCGTTTCTGATTTAAACTTCTGGATCAGTGTTTGCATATTTCACCCCAGTTCTTTTGGAAATCATTAAGAACTGTTAAAACCTGTAAATATGTTGCATTGTAGACATAAGATGTTGAGTGGGAGAGCTGCAAAGTACTTGCTGAATAAAACCAGTATTTCAGCAATATTTTCATTGAAAATCAGACAGGTTTATGTAATTTCTGGTTATGATGCCTCCTGTTTCTAAATTATTTTGAGCTTAGGTTTTCCCCCATTAAAAAATTGAGGTTGTGAACGGCACTGAGGCAATTCAGATCTTGGATTTGGGACAAAGTGCTACAGGTTGGAGCTGCTTCTGCACTGACATGAAGAGGTCTTTCCTGGCCTTTTGTGGAGGAGGATTCTGTGATCCACTGTAGAACTGGCCAGATTTATCCTGCTGGGTGCATGGGCTGGGCTGGGAAGGAGCACTGAACTCAAAACTGAGTTTGAGAGTCGAGCTGGGTGACACCTGCCATGCTGAGGGGCCATTCTTCTACAGCCCCAAGTGTATCCAAGCCTCCTACATTTAGGATTATAACATACAGGAAATTAAAAGCTTTGGTGCCAGAGGTATAACATTGCCAGGGATCATACATTTTAAAAATACTTGTGTTCGTGCTATACTCAACTTTTCCCTGTTGCTTGTTTTGAAAGTAGCTGGGTATTTTTTTTCCCCCCATACTGCATTAGGTAATGCTCTGTGTGAATAACAAGGGTAAAATGTGGTCTTTAAAGTTTTAGGACTCATTTTCCTGCTCTATTTTCACTCTTTATTACATTTTATCTCTAGAGATTTATGCTATAGACTAAAAAGCCCTACAGGAGACTGAATCATGCATGAACTTTATACAACTTTCTGTTTGAACCTGATAGGTTTTTTTTCATCTTTCTCATCAGAATGATCAGTGTTTTACTGAAGTGTTGGCAGGAGGGGAGCAGAAATTGTGCCAACTGATGCTAACATTTCAACAACAGCAGGGGGGGAAAAAAAAAGACAATAAAAGAAAGAATAGCTGGAGAGTATACTGTTTTTCTGGAATTTTGTCTTTTCTCAGAGTGCTCAGTTCTCCTTGAGCTGAGGCTGCTTCCAGACATTTCTTAATGTGTGAGCACAGCCAGGCTTGAAACTGTTTTAGGCTTCAGCTTCCAACTGCTCCATTTATCTCCAGCCTGACAAGGTAGCATGGTAACCATTGTATTGAGCCACAAGAGGAAAACCCAGGAGATAAATTTTGGCTTTTCCCTCTGTTCTTTATTCTCGTTTTTCTGTAACCATGTAGAGCAGGCACTGTAATGTGTTTGATGGAGTTGGTGGTTCCCAGCATATGAGGATGATGAAGCGATGTTGGTTACAGTTTGCTGTGACAAATATTTATATTAGTGCAGCTTTATCATTTGTCCCTGCAGCTCATAAAAGGCAGTAATACAAATGTTAATATGATGTTCGTGACTTGCAATAGGCAGACCAATGGTTCAGCCCATGGAGGGCTGTGCAGAGACTGAGGATTTTACTAGTGATGCTGATTCCTTCACCAAACTAAGAATATAATCTCTGTGTGCCTTCCCCCTTGATTAAACCTCACTGCATTTGTTTCCTTTGTATGCCATGCAGTCTGTTACTTTCTGAGCATGCTCAGAGTTACATATTTTGGAATAAGATCTCTTCAAAAAATCCCAACCTGCTTAAAAGAAGGAAGTGTTAGCTGGTGGTATTTCACAAAGACAATTCCTGCCTTGTCTATTACAACAATATATCTTTATAAATGGTCCTGAGTCATAGTGCAGCATTTCTCAGTCATTGAATTTCTGGTCTCCAGATAGATGAGGTTATTATTTTCGGTTTGGTCTTGCCCTGATGTGCAATTCTGTGCTATTCCAAGTAAATCTGACCCATTCATATTTAACTGGTGCAGACTAAAGCCTGAATTTGTTGTGGGTATTGGACTGACTTTTATAAGGAACTTTTTTTGTTTATACATTGAGTGGTGTGTAATGATGTGTGAATGTGGGCATAAACCTTACAGTTAGGAAATCAGGATATTAACAATGCTTGCTTTACCTGCCTGATCCCAAATAAAGTTAAACAAAGTTTTATTCCTGCTATGTGTAAATGTGTTCAAATGTCCTGCTCTCTGTTGCTCCAGTGGGGATATTTTTATTTGTTCTTGCTTTTAGTTGTTCCTTTCAAAATCTAAAATATTAAACTCCATCAGTCAAAATTTTGCATTCTAAATCGAGATTTCCATCAACATTGTAATTAGAAGCTAACCAGGTACTTATGTAATAAGCAAACAGCACCTGTTAAATCAGTGTGTACTTTATAAAAGAAAAAAAGAGTATTCCTTTTGAGGACACTGACTTCTACCAAGGGAGGTGTCTTTAAAGATTGGATCTTCTATAGGAGCATTCAGGAAATCTCTGTCTTCTGGGGCAGCTGCCTGATACGAAGGACAGTGTCAGTGCCAGATTTAGTGTCAGATTTCATTTAAAGCTATTTAGTACTCACCACTTATTCCCACTGATGTTTCAACAGGTTTAGTTTGAAAGACTTGGGTTGCAACATCTGAATTTTTTCATGCTCTATCTGAAAGGTTTTTCTACAAAATCGTTTTGAAGAGACATGTTTGAGCTCTAATGTTTTCTTTCAACAAGAACTAAGCAAACCACTGGCAGAATGGAAGTGAAAAGCCAGGATGACACATTCGGATAAACAATGAAGCGCAGTTCTCCGAGAGTTCAAGTGAACCAAAATGAAATCTGAATGAAAGAAAGAAGAATGGCTGTCCATGGAAGCATTAACTGAGGAAAATGAAATGTAGAGCGTACTAAAGGAACTCATAAGGATTTTTACAAACAAGTAAAATGCATGGGACAAAAAAGGTAAATACATGTTTCTGTAAGAGAGACTTCTCAATGTCACTAGACAGTTAAGCTGGAATGGATCGCGTTTCTTCACTGGTTTTCACTACAGGCAGGATCAAGACAATGTATTCTTGACAAGCATTTCATGCAAAACTTTATTATATTAAGCATTATGTCCTGGAAGTAAGACTGATTGATATGTCTAAATTACAGTAAGTGATCGTTCCTGAATTATAACTGAGAAAGGTTATGAATGGAGTCACAAGGATGCTAAAAAATGGGTGTGAGGTGTCATTGTCAGTCGTCTTTCTGGAAGACAAACACTGAAAGGGTCAGATTTATACATAATGTAAGGCTTTGTTTGTTTGTTAGTTTGAGAAATTAATCAGTTAATATGTTATACCTAAGACAGCCCACAAGCAATGTTAGAAATCAGGTTTGGCAAACATTGCATCTCTGTGGTGGAAAAATGGAATTCATTGCCGTGACCCTTTCTAAGTCGTGTTCTAAAAAATTGTTTCAAAACTTGTGCTGAACATTGGTTTTTACACACACATTTGGCCCAACTAAACAGTACAGAGTAAAAGAAGCATACTGAGGTTTGAACCCTAATTGCCTGGGCTTATGAAGAAAAATTGTGTCATAGAGGCTGCATAATTATCCTCCCTGGGTTTGTTATGTGTTTTGGTGAAGGACCAGGCTCTCTTCACACAGGTCTGGATATATTGGAACGTCTGGTTCAGTGATCTTGGCAGTAATTACTCAGAGACACTGCACGACCTCCTTCCCATTAGCTCTGGTGGTAATTGGTGACAAGTCAAATGACTGAAATTCCCCTGCTTTTTTTGGGATCAGCAGGAAGCTGCTGGAACATGGGCAGTCTCTCCTTTTTTTCTGAAGCCATATCCAACACACAAGAGCTGCTTATCTGTGCCCTCTTACTGTCTCTTTTTCTCTTGCTACATTCCAGCTTTATGGCTTATGTCCATCTTTTCCCTAAGACTCCGATAATTTCCAGCTTCGTTTTGAATATCGGTATTCAAATGCAGATTTTGTCTTTGTAGCCAAGACCAAGTTGAAGGCATCTTTGAAGAAATGCTGATAAGTGTGCTGTGGTAGGGCACTCTGCTTCTCAGGCATACCTTCCTTCTTAAGAACATTTCTTTGAAATCTAGACTAAAAAACAAAAAAATAAACCATTTTGCTCTTATCAACATTGCTTTAATGTGCTCAGAATAAGATGCCTGCATAAACCAGAAAATTGATGGGTGATAGTGAGCTGCTCCTTTATTGTGCTGAATGTGGGTGGGTCTGCTTTAGTGCAGTCCAGAAGGGGATTTTGAAAGGAACAACTTTATGTTCCTTTTCTTTGTAATTTAGCTGATTAGCACCCTGCCTTTCCTGCAGTGGCACAGCAGCCCTGAGCACGTGATAAACAATGCTAAAACCTGGTTTATCATCTGCAAGGTAAAGGTGCAGGATGCTGCATCAAAGGAATTACGTGGCTGGGAAATGCTACCAGGGTGGCTTGAAATCCAACACGTAGAAATTTCTATTTTCAGTAAAAGGGAAAGAGAACACAAAACCTGTAAATGACACGCCTGGGTGAAACTGGAGAGAACCTAAAAAAACCTGCAGATCCTGAAAGATTCTGTCTCTTGCAAGACGGAGAGGAAACTTTCTCCACTGAGAAACGATCAGCTGAAGAAAAAAATGTCACACACGGGACCGCTCAGGAGTTGCTGTGACTTGCTGCATCTGCCAAGTTGCACCAGCATACTCAACAATTGCAGGACAGCTTTAGGGTTACAGAAGATTCCTAGTAATCTCCTAGTAATTCCTAGTAATTCTCTCTCAAAAGCAGGAAAAGTCCTTTTAGCTGCATTTGGTATCATTTTTCATGAGGACCCACCAGAGTTAAATTAATGTATTTCTAGAGATAGCTCAGTCATCCCAAATCATTTCTGTCTGGTGTTCAAGCCCTTGATAGCATACTTGGAGTTTGAATTGAATTCTGGAGAGACACTGAGCATGCTAATTAGATTCTCTTTGTGCTCTAAGAGGGAGGAAAAGCAGAAGGGATAGTTTTTAACATTTCAGTTGAGCAGTGTTTGCAGTGCACATTCCTCTTTCCTACAATATTACATGGAATTAGAGGTAGAAATTTCTAGAATTGGCATGCTCACTGTGCTGAGTTTGCTAAAGGTGTCTCTGACTTTTGGTGAATATGCGTCAAGTACAGAGTAGTTTTTTTTAACTAAATTAAAAAAAATATATTAGCCTGAGTGTCTTATTTAAATGTTAATGTATCTGGATGCTACATCACTGTTTCACAACACTGAAACTGCACGGGAACTTGACTGAGACAAAAGTACTGAACACATCAGCTAAACAGGGGAAAATATTTATGCTAGCTGATCCTTGTTTGCACAACCACGACCCTTTCTTCCAAATCAGTTTATACAAATGGGGCAGCAACAGCAGCAGTGGTCCCACGAAGGATGATTAGGGGAGGCAAAGGGCTTTGTCTGCCTTTCTCACGGGCACTGGGGCGTGAGGGCAGGGCTGAGTGCCAGGAGGTGTCCCCCAAACTGCTGGGATGGGCACTCCTGGGGTTTGGAGGCAGCCCTGCCTACATCAGCAGATGGGATGAGGACAAACACCTCCTTCTGCAAACGTTCCTGGGGCTGAGAGAAAAACCAGAGAGTAAAGACCTTCCTGCATCTTCCTGCTCATGCTCCCAGTTCTGCTGCCAAGAGGAGAAATGAGGTGGAACAAAACAAATTTCCTCATTACTGATCCAAAGAAAAATGAAATACAGCCTACAAAAGGAACGAAAGCAGTGTTTATTGTCATGCGTGCCAACAAGCTCAGTTGGCAGGGGTTGGTAACACACTGAGGTGTCAGAAAAGCACAAAAGAAGTGCAGGGAGAAAAGAGAGAGGAAGTTCGGACCTCTGGAACCTGCCCACGCTTGGCAGTGTTGGGAGTGAGGAGCTGGTGAATGAGGTGGCTCAGCTGAGCTGGGGCTCCCTGCAGAGCTGCCTGTGCCTTCCACACTGAGAGAGGGAGTCCAGGTGATGCCTTGGGAAGGCTGAGCTGGAACAGAGACTGGACAGAGCTGGAGAATAAAGCAGATATTCATTAAAAGGCCTTTAAGGGTGGTACACCTTGGGCAGGACAAGAGCCTGGCCAGGGCTGCACCCAAGGTGGACCCAAAATGGTCACAAAATGGACAAAACGGTCACCAGGTCTCACACTTTTATAAGTTTTGGTCCTTCTGCATATTGGGGTTTAATTGTCCAATTACAGCTGCAGGGTGTGATGTCCCATCCTTCTTGTTCTCTCCCTTCAGCCCACCCTTGTTTGTGCTTTTGGGTCTGAAAGTTGTCCTTGGTGTGCAGCAGGAACAGGATTTATTTTGTGTCCCTGCTCTGTGCAGAGCTGAGTGATCCTGAATGTGAGCTCAGAGCTGCACCCCTGGGCAGCACAGAACCTGAAATACATGGGAGCTCAAACTTAAGGCATCACAGGCACTTACCACCAGCAGAAACGTTATGGATCTGCAAGAAAAAAGGGATCTGACAGCTGTGAGAAGAGCTGGCAGTAGAAAGACTCAGAAAAAATTAAGCCCCAGATGAAAGAGAATTGAGGTCAAAACAGGAACCGATGTGCACTAAAAATAGAAGGACAAGAAAAAGATAGATGCAAAGGTCCTTGCAAGTAGACCAGGAGGGAGAGACATCTTATTAAAGGAGAGATGGAAAAGCAGTGGTAATACAAAGGGGGGAAATTGCAGCACAAATTAAGAAGCCTCTTCTTTTAGTTTAAGTTATTCTTATTTAGCTCTAACTAAATCACCCCTTGACTCCTCAACCTGCATTATTACTCAGAAAAGCAATGAACCTTATGTAAGGGGCACCACTGTAGATGCTACCAAGCACCTCTGCACACTTGAGATAATAACATTAAGGGAATTAATAGAGCTAAAGTACAGCCTACATTTAGTTCTAATTAGACAGAAGATAGCAGCCAAACTGCCACTAAAATTTAGACAGAAAATTCAAACAAGTCATGGAAACTGTGGAAATATATAACTTCTGGGTTTAGTACAATTGCCTGAAATCTCCCGAATTCTCCACTTTGCTGTCTGTTCCCAGTAATTTCACATAGTCTGGGGAGCCAGACCTCAGGCACACCTGCATTTGAGTCCCCAGCAGGTACCTGGCTGACAGTTTTCCTGTGGCCCTTCTGGGAAAAGGAATTTGTCTCTGGAAAAGGGACAGGGAATGGAAGTGAAGTTTCCTTCCAAGAGCAGTAGAAAGAAAGAAGCATAACCACCCCTGTCAAACTCCTTTATCCTTTCCCTCCCACAAACACAAAAACGTGTAGCAGGAAAAGTGTCAGTTCTGGGCAAACCCTTTGGGTTTCCAAGGAAAGGGGAGTAAGTGCATCCAGCAGTCTGGTTGTGTAACTGCAAGTATTGGTGTGCAGTAACCAGTGACTAGCAAGCAATACTTATCTTGGCATTTCCAGTGAACTCCTCAAAAACCGTCCTGTGATTCCCAAATATCTGATTTTCTTGTTTCACTCGAGTTGTATTTTAAAACAGACCAAATCTGAGTTGCAGCCCCAAGAGCATTCCTACAGTGGGACATGAGGGCAGCAAACTGACCTTGGGAATAGGCTGTGCTTGCTTGCTGAGGAGCAGCAGTTTAAAATGATGCTTTGCATAATGCTCTGCATAGATAAATATTCTGTAATAGCAGGAAAAACAATTTTTTCCTCTGTCTTAATGAACATTAATGAATAAACATTCCATTTTATTGTTGCTGTCCCTACCATTACTATTTTTATGCCATGCTCGATTTTCTAAGGGCCAGGTGACAGTAGTCTTACATGATTTTTTTTATACTTTCTTTCCATTATATTCTCATGTTTACAGCAGACTTTCTCCTGTTCTTCCCTCTAGCAGTTTTGTTATTATTCTGCCTTTAAATTCCTTCAAGTGATTTTCAGTAAGCTGGTTGTATGGTCTTTCATCAGGTACAAAGAGAACACTTGGCAGATTCTCTGCGAGTAAAAATAACATTTTGGTTTTTATGGCAGTGCTCTAAAAGAAATAATTATAGTACATTGGTCCCAATTAACAAATTACACTGGTAATTATCTCACCCAAATGGTTGGTGTAGATATATGTTCTTCACTTCACATGGGAAGGTTTTCCTTATTAATTTCTCCTTATTTGTGGCAATCCATTAGCAATCAGTCCATAAGCAATCTTATCCATTTATGGATCTCATTTCAAGGGGAGGGGTAGACCACAGAAAAGGCTATTTATGACTTATCTCTGTCCTCCTGCCTGAATTTCTAATCCCCTTTTTACTTGTTTCTGAGCCCACATGTCATTTCCCCTGTATTAATGATTCCACAGCTTCTTTTAGCTGCTATTGTATTGTTTATATGGAAAAATAGGTGTGGGTGTAATTCTAGGCAATCCTCAAAAGTAGCTAGTGTAAAAATCTGAGTTCTTGTGTTTTTTTTTAATTTCCTGTAAGATGCCAAACCAGTCCATGAGCAATGGATTGATCACAGAGAGGGGAGGAAGGAGATAACACATAAATTTGAGACTTTGATAGAGGTAGTGTGTAGGAGAAGGGAATCCAGGTGACCTTGCCCCTGATAAGTCACAGCTGTGTTAATTACCCAATACAGCCTCACCCCTGATGAGTCACAGCTGTATCCAATAAAGATAAGTGTGATAAAAGGGAGTGGGTTAGGTAGGGAGGAGCATGAAGAAGCAGGATCCTGGGGAAGGAGAATTCCTGCTGTGAGGTCAGTCTGGGGCTGCAGTCACAGTCTGGCTGGGTAAAAGCTGCAGTCAGAGGCTGCACACTGATCCCTGCAGTCACAGTCTGGCTGGGTAAAAGCTGCAGTCAGAGGCTGCACACTGATCCCTGCAGTCACAGTCTGGCTGGGTAAAAGCTGCAGTCAGAGGCTGCACACTGAGCCCTGCAGTCAGAGTTCAGCAGGAAATAAGCAGCAGTCAGAGGCTGCAAGGGAAGCCCCCAGCAGGAGCTGCTGCAGCCAGAGTCAGGGAATGGCTGGAGTCAGGATGGCTGAGCTGTAAAGAGGAATGAGCCAGGGTCCTTTCCATGCTGTGATAAACAAGGAGTCTGTGTCTGGGCTCATTTCTACCCTCTAACAAGAGGGCTGCTGCAACAGGGAGGTGAAGAAGACAATTAGCTTCCAGAAAAGGGCAGATGTAAGTACAGCCTTGGTGCTTCCCAATTCTGCTTTGCAAGGCAATGTGAAGAGGACAAACAAATACAAGGTGTGGTTTTGGGCAGAGGAGGGTGTGATGAAGCTGGTAAGGAGGGGCAGAGAGCAGAGCCTGGCTTTCCTTCAGCAGGTTGACAGAGAGAAAAGGTAAAATAAGTGCCAAGGAGAAAAAATGAAACTTTGACAAGATCTCAGTAACAGCAGAACAGATGCCTTTGCTCTGGAGTTGTCCAAAAGGATGTTAAACATGGGTAAGGAAAACTTTAAAGTAAATAACCCTGGTAAAGGACTTGTGTGCAGGGGAGGGAGGAGACCAAGAAATGATTCCTGGTGTCAAAAGGATGCTGAGGGCCACGACAGAGCATGGCAATATGTATTTATGCATTTGTATGTGCACTAACATTCCTGTGTTTGCTCCTTGGTCAAATATGCAAAGGTAGCAAGATAAACACAGCCACAGAGTTTCCCTGAGTTGAAGGCCCCATTGTGCCCCCATTACTAATTCACAAAATGGACTGTTTGCAAATATTTCACTGACAAAACTTTCCATAATCATATTTGTGGCTTATTAGTCTGGGACTTATTATTTAGTTAGGGGGAAGTCATTGACTTTGGTCTCTTGCTGCCTCTGTTCCCTCACCAGTTCTATCCTAATTAAATGAATTTCTGAAAGATCTGCTGGATGAGTGAGTCAGAACAGAGAGATTTTAAGAGACAGAGTGGAGATGTCCAAAGTTGTTCTTTAAGCTTGTAACCTCACAGTTAGGTATGTTAAGTGGAATATAAAGCCTGCGATGGAGTTGAGTTTTGATATTTAATCTGTCATCAGTGCAGCCCAAGTCTCTCAGCCCCTTCTGGGAGACACCTTTCAGGACTCCTCCAGTCCTGTTTGGGCCACTGAGCTGGGAGCATTTTCTCTTTGCTGCCTACACCCAACTGCAGGGGCAACAGCAGTCTTCAATTTATTACAGCTTTTCAGTGTAGCTCTGGGTGGACTGAAGAGGAAGCGTGATCCCACTTCCAGAAAAGCAGAGCATTGGATTGCATTTTGTAGCAAGCACCACTAAGCACCTACCTCAGGGCTGGGTAAACAGCCTGGAACTCGGGTGACCTTCTCCTCAAGACAGAAACAAAACCTATTGATTGGGAGCTGAGTTGGCTTAACTCTTTTCTGCTCCCTGAGTTCTGGGTCCTAAACTCTGTGATGTAGATGACCTAATGCTGGGCCAGCCTCAGTGCACAGCCCAAACTGCCTCAGGGAAGGACTGTATCTAGTATTATTTATATTTATTTTTTGTTCCGTTGGGCTACAGTTAATATTTTCAGTATACCTAGCCAGCATAGTTCCTCATGGGAAGAGTGTTTGTGCTTAGCCATTCCTTAAAAAAAAAACAACCCTGTGTCAGCTTTTGGAAAAAGCTCACTGCTAGAGATTCCTTGTCTAAGTCTTAATCACGTTTTTTGGTAGTGGGTTCATCCTGCATGCACTCTGAAAGCAGCCTCTGTAGAGCTCTATGTACTTCATTTGTAGTGAGTTTTAAGAGAAAATTTCAAGGGATTTCAGTGGAAATTTTCAATGGATTTCAGAAACAACTGAAGTGTAAGGAAAAGAGAGTTTAAAACTGTCACACCACATGTAAGAACCAAAGCTTCTATGACAGCTGTGAGCAGAGAATGTCTAGGTGAGAAAACTCATCTTAAAAGAGTTTTATAGAGTTTCTCTAATTTATAGAGAAGCATAGTTTATAGAGATTCCTAGTTCACACAATGTATTGCTATAACAGTTTTCACAGATGTATTTGTAGCTTTCAGGCTTCTGACTTTGTCATCCATCCACTGTGCAAGCATTCATAAAAAATTCTTTGCAAATTAAACTGCGTTCTGAAATATGGGTGGAGTTCTGGACCAGTTCTCAATTATTGATTTCTGTGTTAATGTGTTACCTGTAGGGAAAAGGCCTTTCCATTTGCCTGCCTGCAGTTTGCACTCAGTGTCACGTCTTTAATGTCTATATTCCCCCACACTAAATGAAACTATCCTTGACACTGAGCAATCTCATTTTTTTTTCCCTAGATTATGGCCCTGATTTCACTGAGCTATAGTCCTTGTTAGTTTGGCTAACTTGACATCTAACAAGAAATTTGTGAAGGTTTCTGTTTATAAGAAGCAGGCACAAGTTTGCTCAGATCTTTAGCTGAGAGAAGAGAAATGATGAGCAAAATGTATTCTTAATTCTTCACTCAGAAGACTGGACTCTGAGCTCCCCAGGGAAGCAGAGTCACTCAGTGAAGCTGTCAGATGTTTACAGCTCAGCTTGGGAGAGCAGAGGCATAGATAATTGAAATTATGTTTCAGGGGGATCTGTCAAAGTATTTTTGGCATATGGAATAAGATTCACTTAGTGAACAATTCGGAACCACTGTCTCTTTCATCCCATTAAACCTCCAGATGTTCCACATGTTTATGTTCTTATTTGCTAGACAGAGAAACACCATGGCCACTGAAGAACAAGGCATGGAAATGGGGCAGATATTTGCTGCCTGTGTGCTGATTATTTGCTGCCTGTTTGGGGTGAGATGGCAATGCAAATATTTGCAAGGGAGATACACTTTCTATAAAATTTTTAAAGTTTTTCTATATTAAATTCTCATAATGATCTGGCTTGTCATAAAATTTTATTTCCACATAGGAAGTATGATGGTGTGTGTAAAGCACACAGAAATGACACAAAATGCTGCAACATGTGACTCGTAATTAAATGACAACTCTGATATTAGGGTGATGGATATCTGAGGAAACTGAAATAAAACAGCAAATGCCACTGATAGGCCTGGATCCAGCTGGAATTCAGCCAAGACAGCAGTGCTGGGAAGTGGTGCATCATCAGCTGGGAGATGATGGCTATTTGAGAAACAGGTTTTGCATCCTCAAATTCCCAACTCATCTCCACAGCTTTAAAACTAATGCCCGGGGCAGTCTTTCAGAGGAGATGCCAATGTTTAAAAATTCTGGTGGTACACTATTCGCTGCCTTATAAAAGTCATCCTGCTTCTGGAAAGTTAAGATGGAAAAACTGAATTGCATAAGGAAGATGTGAAATCCCCAGCTCAGCTGGCCATCCTCTGAGAATGGTGTTAGTGGCACAGGAACAGTGAGACTTTAGGACTGGTAGGTCCCCATCTTTCACATGCAAAAAAAGTTATAATTAATTATTATGCAAGATGATATGATACAATATATAATAACATTATAATGCAATATAATATGATGTAAGAGCTGCTGACTGTATTTTATATTTAGGTCTGGAAATGTCAGTAGCTTGGATCTGTAGAGTGAAGAGTGTCTGGAGTCAGAATTCTGTCTCTGTTTTTTTCCAAAGCTCAGTGGAGCACAAGGCTTAGAGGGTTTTGGCACACAGATGGCAACAGAAGGTTTGATGCAAGCGAGTTTTAAATACATGGAATAAATACAGCTGAAGTAATCTAACAGTGAAGTAGGAGGCCCTAATTCCATATCTGTAGTTCTCATCTCACCTGAAGAATCCCTTCACTGCACAGTTCCTACCATAACAAATAACTTGACCTTTGATATCCTTATAGAGGCTGTGACCTGAAAGTAGCAATACTGTTTTCCTGTTTAATTTCTGTTTTCACAGCTCACAGAATCTTCCAAACCCCCGATTTTGAACAAAATTAATCATCAGTACCCTAAATACTTCAAGTCCCAATAAAACTGCCCCATCAGAGATATTCTCATATTTAATAGCCTTCCTGGTAGAAATTTGCACCTTAATTCAGAGCTGAGTTTCTCCCACAGCAGCTTTCAGACATTCTTAGGGCTTTTTTTTGCCCAGATTGGATAAGCCATGTTTTTGGATTTTCTTGCATGTCCAGAAACCCATTATCCGCACCATGCAGAAATGTCAAACCAACTGCTCCCAGCTCCAAGGAAACTGCTCCATTTGTCAGGATGTGCAAAGCACTGGAGGAGATTTCCATCAGTGTCCTGCTGCAAAGCTGCTCCTTCCATGGAATCGTGTGGGAGCCTGAGGGTGCCTCCAGAGGCTTTGTCCTCGGGCCCCTGCTGGGAACCAGCATGCCAGTGCTGTCGTAAAGACAACAACCAGCTCTGCCAGGAAGATTCACAGGGGTTTGTATCCTGGCACAGTCCCAGATGTGCCCAAACACACTCCTTGCATGAAGAAGAGGGCTGTTGCCATCCTGCCTCTGTTGTTGGTAACGACTTGCAGTTTCCACTTTCTCCTCAGGTCTGTTTTTTCAGGGTCTTGCTTGTCACAGAGGGAAGAGAGTCTCTCTGGGGCCAGGGCTGGCCAGGCCAGGAGCAGGCAGGTGGATGAGTCTGTTTCTGCAGGGCAGAGGCTCGTTCAGAGCTTGGCACAGAACCCTGCCAGGGAGGAAAGCAGCTCTGTGCTGCTGCTGGAGCTCAGCCACTCCTGAGATGCTCCAGGAAGGAGCCAGGATGTTGCTGGGACGACAGCTGGCTGCGGTCATTTTGGACAATTGACAACTGGAAACAGCCCAGAGGAGCTCCTCCTCCTTCTACTCCAATTTTCTGGTCAAATCTATTCAGCACACTTGTGTTTGATCTGAATTTCTTAGAGGATTAGGACAATCAAGCCAGAATATCCAGTATTATCAATTTAAGAAGACAGTTGTTAGTTTGAGAAATAAATGAGTTTTCCAAGGGAAGTTCTCTTCCTCAAAGGAAAATGTTAGTGTCAATCCCTGTAGTCCTCGTGCATTTAGAAAGAGCAATGCTAATGGGAAAACAGTGTTTTGTTACTACTGAGAAAACGTAGTATAGAAATCTGACTAATATTTTACTTTGTGTTAGTTGTATAAAACCAAGCACTAAGACAAAGAGCAAACTTTCTACTTGTTACTGATTCAATTTCATCACCAAGAAGTGATTCACCTAATTCACCCAGTGAATTTTTTCTGCCTGGTAAATACTCAAATTAATATCTGAGTATTAATATTGTTTTTATTTTTCTCTTTTCTGGGCACCTACAGAAGACGAAGATCTCTTTGAGATGCTCTTGCTGCAAGTCAGCTTTTCATTCCTTCTCTCCTTCCATTCACCTCTTTTTTTTTTTTTTTTTTTTTCAAACTGATCTCAGCTTAAGACAGTCTGGCAAGGAAAAGTATTTCAGGTGCTGTTTTTCTTTCATGCCAGTGATTACATAGGGCAGCAGACTTGATTTAAACTTTGAATCACCTAAGTGAAAGTGCAAGACTTCTAAATATATATATACAGCACATGTGTGTAACTAGAAAACAGAAAATAATGCAAGAAATAGTTTTTAGATTTTTCAGATACAGTGCTGGGCACATCTAAGATGTATTAGAAGTAGCACAAAATGAAAGCTGCTAATTTTGCTCTGTGCTAGAATATTTTTTTACCAAGTTTCTGCAGAAGGGTTTTACTGTAGCCAGTTATGCCAGGAATTCAGAAATGTTAACTTGTTGTAACTCAGCTATTTCATGCTCAAGTGGTTCCTGGAACAGCAGGGAGTTTTTTATAAGTACATGGTGGGGCAGATACTGTACTGATATCTGTCCAGTGAAAATGGATTCCCTGCCTGGCTCCCCATCTCTGCCTGTTTGAGATAATCACAGGGAAAGTGAGTGGTACTGAAATGCCATTAAGTCTGGTGCTGCCACACTCTGGGGATCTTTATCTCCTGCTACATTTTTTTTTTTTTTAAACTCTGTAAACTCAGAATAAAATCAGGAATGCAGTGCCTACAACAGTTTGGAAATAGTCTGTCTTTCTCAGTTGCTCTGGTGCTCGATAAAGAAATATGGCAGTGGTCCCTGGCAAGTCCTGCTGTCAGAATAGTGATGTGATACAGCCTGTCTGGTTGTGCTTAAGTACTGATAAATAAACATATCCTTTTTAGTCCCTCTACTTCCCCCACCCCTGCTAGGAGGTTCAGGATCCAGGGCACTTGCATGTCCAGCTTTATATATTATGTGTCTAAAAAGGTTCCATAGAGTTACTCAAAAGCACATGCAGAAAAACTAAAACTCCTCTGAGTATTAATATTTCTTTTTCTCTTTCCTGGGCACCTAGAGAAGACGAAGATCTCTTTGAGATGCTCTTGCTGCAAGTCAGCTTTTCATTCCTTCTCTCCTTCCATTCACCTCTTCTTTTCTTTTCTTTTTTTTTTTTCGCTTTCTCTCTTGAAAAGATGGGAGAAGTAAAAGCCCCTTTGGAGAGTTTAAAATACTTGGGGTGATAAAACAGAAAAAAATTGAAGCAGGCAAATCTTACTTAGTCCTGGAGTAACTGGGAAAAAAACAAAACAGCTCCTCTTCCAAAATTTTGCCATGTCACTGGCAGAGCATCTCTCCAAACCTCTGACACAGATCTTTGTGTTAGAGAACACTTTGGGAATTGGAAAGGTGGGCACTGCAGACTGGGACATGTGGATTTTGGTCTGATTGTCATCTCTTTGTTGCTTCCAAGTTACTTTCAAAAAGATACTTGCTTAGGAGTTGCCTTAAAGCAAATTAATTAAGGTAGCAAAAAGCCTTACTTCTGGAGAAGATTAATTTTTTGAACATATTTCAAATAAATTTGGATCAAATGCCAGTCTCCTTGATAGCTCTTTACAACACATAAATAAAATCTGGGATTTTTTTGGCTTAAGGGCTGATGTGCTTTGGTTAGTAATCAGTGAGTGGGTCACCTCCTTAACTCCACAGGACAATAAACAGTCATGACTCAAACTCCAGTACCCAGACACGTACAACTTCCCTTGCTTATTGCTTTTGTGTGCCAATGTGAGCACCACGTTTTACAGTTCCTCCTTTCTGCCTTGATATTGCCCCCACCAATATTCTGCTTGATCCCCTGATCCTCTGATTCTTAATGATCAAATTATGTTCTTGCTTAAATAATATAGTTGTTTAAAACACACATAGAGGTGGATTTGTGGTAAGGTTTCAAACAAAGAATTTGGGCTCTGAGGAGAGGGGATGTATTGCAACCTGCTCACAGGGCCACACTCTCTAAAAACTGAATAAAACTTTAAGGACTAGGTCACAAGTTGAAAAGTTCAGCAGTGCTGGCAAAAAAAAAAAAAAAAAAAAAAAAAGTTAAATCCTATTTTTGTTTATGTCCGTGACAACCCGAGAATGTGTTTGTCCTCTTAAATAGACTTAAGCTTCTTGAATCACAGAAATAGTGTTTGGTGAGACAAGGACAGAAATAAAGAGGATAAGGTCAAGAAGGATTGCACTTTATTCTTTCAAAGTGAAGTAGTTGTTTTAATTTACAAAAATATGCAAACAATAGTTTTTTCACTGAGACAATGAAATTAAAACTCCAAATGAAAATCTTGAATGTATTTGCATTCTATTTGCATTGTATTGCTACTTTCGTAGCAGAAATGACAGGAATTTCCAAAAGTTTCTTTAAATGTATTTTTGATAGGTCTATTTTCCCTAGTTCAGGTAATATTTTATTGTTAACTCTTCCTCCTTTTGTTTCCCTTTTGTGTAATTCTTTAAATGGTGGTGCAGAGATACGCTGCAAAAACTACAGTACCCCATCACGTGGGATCTTAGTTAAATAAAAAAAGTCTTGTTCTCTTTGCAAACTTTCAGGATACCTTCCTGAAAGAAAGAAGAGTTTTTAATACTCTTGGCTGAAAGCTTCCAACTGTCAGAAATGCCTTTTTCTTTTCAACTGCATCGGAAAAAGGCAAAGCTAACCCCCCCCACCTCCACCATTTAAAAAGCTTATATCAAGCTTTTATTATCAACTCTTATCCATTTTCCAAGCTTTTGGGTGGTACATTTAGGTCTGAATCATGACTAACGTTGGCCTAAACCTTTGAATTTCCTCTTGAAAATCACACTGCCATTAATTAACAAAAACTAATAAACTGAGTCTTCACTCTTAAAACAATTTAAAAAATGACTTGACATTATTGAGAGCCAAAAGCTGACAGCAATCAAGATTTGTCTTCCTTAATAACATTTATCTGCATTAAGAACTAATGCTATAAAAATGGTTCCTTGGAAAACAGGAAAGAAGTAGCCCAAATGAGCAATTAGGAGGCCAATAAAATAGTATGTTTCCTTCATATCTTTATGGGCTCATTTTCAGGCCATTAGGCTGCAGATACACTTACTTGGCTGCTGAACATTTCATGTTAAAATTCTGAACTTGACGAGCTATTTATTAAACTCATTCTTTCTAACTGGCAGCATAATTATGCGAGGGATTATTGTCTTTTCGTTCATTTTTCTGGAATGATTAGCTTGTGCTGCTATAAAACTCATTTATGAGAGTGACTGATATTTATAATGTTTTAATTAAATTTGGATTGGGAAGCAAATGGGAATATTTACATTCAACATATACGGTTGCGTCAGACATGTTTGACGGCACTTATCTTTTTATTAGCTTAGAATAATTAGTTGGGGTATTTATGTACTAATATTGCCTAATTAACTCAGCAGTGAGGTAATTAATTTAGTTAATGGCTGTCCAAGAAAAAAAAATAGTGTTGTAGTATAGCGAGATGCTTTAATTTCACTAGATTCTTCTTGGTTAAATGATTTTTCAAATAGGTGTTGTTTCTTAAAAGAGAATATATCTGTTTTATTGGAGAGGGCAATTTTGGCATTTTGATAAAACAAGGTCCAGTGTAAATCATGTAGGGAGACAGCAGAGGAGTGAGATGTTCTTCCTTTACAAAGGAGCTGTTGGGTAAGGCGTGCTTCATTCATCAACAGCAACTGCAGTTATTCCACTGCTTTTAAATTCAAAATGCCTTTTTTTTTTTTTTTCAATATCCCTTACTGCAACATTAATACATCAAGGAGAAACATACTGTGTGAGAATGTTGGGCACTAACCAAAACAAAACAAAAAATATTCAGCACACTGACTTCCCAAACTATGCATGGTTTTCCCCATTAAATCCATTTCTATCGACTTGGCCCTGAATGATTTAGTGTGTCCTTTGGAGTCCTGTGACAATAGCCACATATGTAAAG